>CAXKVV010001275.1:0-30667 GCA_964058805.1 Schoenoplectus triqueter
GGATCGTCCAATATTGATGATTTTCTTCATACCCAAAAAATAACAATTTTTTTTAAGAAATATAAAATTTGATTTTCTACAAAAGTTTGATATGAAGAATAAATTGAACGGATCGGATCGGTTATTTTTAACTTAAAATTTGAGATTATAACACAGTGTACAAATACATCCGTGTAATGTGTTGCATTTTAGACTTCATGGATAGATAGATAGATAGATAGAGAAAGTCTAAAATACAATGTGTTGCACAGATGTGTTTGTGCACCACACTAAAATCTCAAACTTTAAGTTTAAAATGACTAATCCGAACCGTTCAATTTATTTTTCATATCAAACTCTTGTAGAAAATTAGAGTATATATATATATATATATATTTTGAAATTTTTTAGCTATATTTTTGAACCAAGAGAAAGTTACTTGATTTGAGAATTTTGAATCGTTGAATAGTTATGATTTTTTATTATCCAAAAAAATGTATTTTTTTTCAAAAAATTTAAAGAATAAATTGAACGGTTCATATTAGTCATATTTAATTCGAAATTTGAGATTTTAGCAAGATGCACTGACATATCCATATAATGCGTTGTATTTTAGACTTCCTCTCTATATATATATATAGAGTTCAAAAAGTTAGCTAGTATTGTTTAAATATAGATTTCTTTTCTAATACAAATGAGTCGATGCATCATATAATATAAAGTAAACTAGCTTTTAGGCGCATGATTTTGACTTGTGATTGTGAGTTCCTTTGGCTTTATATTTTAATTTAAATTAGTACAATAAGTTAGGTATAATGATTTTTACAAAAAAAAATTGTATAAATTTTCAATTGTTTGAACCGTTCAGTTGATGATATCACGTTCCTTAGTTTAGAAAAACCTGACCAATGAGAAAACATATAATAGAATATAAATATGTAACCTAATTAGGAATATTATGGGAAAACAATTTTAGCATATTAGCAATAACAAATATACACATATTTTTAATCATTTTAAAAGTTAAATTTTACATTAGAGATATTATACTCATATATTTTAAATAAGGAATGAGAAAAATTATATATGAGTCATTAAATCAAAAAAAAATAAAAAGATTTAAACAAATCAATGACATAATATATTGATGTTGATGATATGACATAACTAAAAATCTAAAAATTTAATCTTTTATGTATTATGAATTCGGTCCTAGACTCGTAGCTTGATGAATCAATGGAAGAGCTTGCAATTAAGATGCTTAATTCATGGAGTCCACTGGTGCTTTGAGTTTGTTCCGAGCCATTATTATAGTATTTTTCGGATCTACGAATTTTTTTAGTTTCACAATTAAGTTTTAGAATTGGGATAGAAGGTAAAGAGAAATAGTAAGATAGGGAGGAGATCAAAATTAAGGTGTTGATAAAACTTCGAACTCTAATCAAAATCAAAATTAGGAGATGGGTCTTCACTCTCCAGTTTGTACTCGGACTAGAAATTGTCCACAGTTTAAATGGAGCTCCGCCTCTCATCTAAAAGCATTTTTCCTATACGGTGTTGGAGAAATACTATTTCTTGCTTCTAGAACTTTCTCATTAATTTTTAGAAACTTAAATTTGAGATTTAACCTTGATTAAATAAACATTTCTTCAATTCACATAAAAGATTAAATAAAATTTTCTATTGTTGTTAATTTTACGACATTTAGGGTTTATTTGGCACAAGGTGGAATAGCAAAAAGTTGGAATAAAATAGTTATTCCGACGAATTAATTTATCAAACAAATTTTAGACTAAGTAGAAGAGTGCGAAAGAGTGCTAATCCGGTATACCGAGTTATAGGTGGTATACTGGATTAGCTTTCGTCAGAATATCAATTATTATTTCACTATGTTATATTATATTATTATATTATGATTATAATTATGATTATGAGTTATTATTATATTATTATTATAATTATGAATTTATTATTATTCTTATATTATATTACAATAATAATATTTATTATTATAATATGAATATCTGATTAATTTTATTATTATTTATTATTTTATATTATAATAATTATAATTTTAGTATTATATTATTATATTATGATTATATTATTATATTATTATGATTATGATTATGATCATGATTTTATTATTATATTATGATTATGGTTATATTATTATATTATTATGATTATGACTATAATTATTATTTTATATTATATTATTATATTATGATTATAGCTATGATTATATTATATTTATATTATTATGATTATAATTATATTTTTTCTTATTATATTATTATGATTACGACTAAGATTATTATTATTTTATTATTATTTGTTTATGTTGTATTATATTATTATATTATGATTATATTATTATAATTATGATTATTTATTATTATATTATTATGATTATGATTATGATTATAATTATAATTTATTATTATTATATTATTATATTATGATTATATTTATATTTCTATTATATTATTATGATTATAACTATAAATATTATTATTTATTATGATTATGATTATGAATTATGATCATTATTTTATTATTATTATTACTATTAATATTTTACTATTATCATCATCATCATCATCATTGTTAGTATCATAAATATCCATATTTTAATTATTCTGATTAACAACTGTCAAATAATATTTTCACTCTTCCGAATAATCAAAAATATCACTCTTCTACCATTCTTCTAAAAATACACTATTTTATCATATCATTCCTTAATTTTGACAAACGAACCCTTAATGAAGTTAAGGGTGCAAACTGCAAAGAATAACTAACTATTAAATTTTAGCTAAACCGAAATGTGTGGCATCCGGCTAGTATAAAGGAAGAAATTAATTTAATAAGTGCGCAGGTACAAAGAGAAAGGATTAGTTTAGAACTTAGAATTGTGTAATAAATGAGCGGTCCCCGCAGTGGCGCAATCCACGATATATGTTTTGCGGTTCCATGCGAGACGTCAGACTGCTGTGTGTGAGAATCTGAAAATTTGATAATTGTTATTTAAATTTTAGAGATAGAGAGACAAAATTAGATAATTATTTAAATTTGATAGTCCATTTTAATAAGTCATGTCAGCGAATGAGCAGAAAATTAATTATGAAAGTGTCATTTTGATAATTTCATTCTATTCAAAGATCTCTTAAAATGAATTATCAATTTGATAACGTGACATGAAAATTTAATTTTGACAATTGACACCAATGCGGATGCTTCTGAGCATCAACATTCCATTATCAAACTGATTGTCAAATCTCATTTGATAATTGTCATTTGAATTTTAGAGATGCAGAGACTAGACAAATTTGACAAATTACGTCAGCGAATGAGTAGAAAATTAATTATGAAAGTGTCATTTTGATAACTTCATTCTATTTAAAGATGTCACTCTTAAAATGAATTATCAATTTGATGACGTGATATGAAAATTTAATTTTGATAATCGACATCTATGCGGATGCTCTTAGTAACCGCTACAGTTCCTGCTGGAACATTAAATAGTTCATGGATCCTCTGTGGACACATTATGTGTGTTTATGCGATGGACGAACATAGTAACAAGTTAGTGATTCAGAAAATGTTCTAAAAAATTTGATGAGTATAATATATATATATATATATATATATATAATTTAAGAATAATTTATTTTATCTAATATAAATAAAATATATATTATAATGATAAAATATTAAAATTATTTTAAATGGGCAGAATTGAGTATAAAATTGGATATTTACCCTTCAAACTTAAAAAATGGATATTTATCTCTTAAAATGTTAAAATCTTAGATATTTACCCATTACTATTATTATCCTGATAAAAATTAAATTATAATTAATTAAAATTATAATAGAATAAAAATATCATTTTTTATTCCCGCTATTTACTTAAATCTACAACAGTCTCTTTAAATAGTCTTATCCTTTATTTTCTCATTAATTTCACGAGCTCGAAAAGGGGTAATTAGCAACCTTCAACACAATCATTAGCCTCCCTGAAAAGATCGATCAAGCTCCAGCAACCTTTCGAAGACACATGTGATTGGATCTTCTAAATATTGACTGTAAAGAAAAATATATGTGTTCGTTGAGAGTTTCAGATTGGAGAGTTGGAGGAAATTAAAGTTTGAAATTTATACTATTACTTGATCGCATGGTAAAGATAAATTAATGCTTCTCAATTTGTTAGCTCTTAGCGAAATGTTAATTGATTGAGAGATATTTTATCCTTTTATAAATTTAATTAATTGTTAATTTATTTTTTTATGGAAATGATAATAATTTTGGGTAAATACACAAAAATTTGATATTTTGAAGGATAAATATTCAGTTTTTAAGTTTGAAGGGTACATATCTAAATTGGAATATATTGAGGGGTATATATATCCAATTTTGCTTTTAAAATAATATATAATATATTTTTTGACCCAAAAAATATATTATATATCAAACTGACGAATAATTTATGAATGATATGACTATATTTGGAGCTATGTTGTTTCGGTAGTCTCAACTTCCATACGGGCGATTCCACTGAACTCAGAAAATAGAATGACAGACAGTGGTTCATTTTATATGTGATAATGTGTCTTTTGAGTTGCAATACAAATGTGAATGGGGATGCGTTCACAACTAGTTCTTTTCATAATTTTAACAATAAATTTTATATCTATCTGTAGAACCTTATATAAATTTATAAAAAAATTAAACATTAAAAGTTATAAATATATTGTTAAATTTATGATTTTTTTTATTTTTAAACAATTCGATTGTCAGTTGATATTCTATTAAAGATCATCAAATTTAAATCATTGAAATTATCATATAATTTTGATGATTTTTGATAAGATATCAAATAACATTCAAATTGTACTAAAATTGAAACACATTCGATACATAAATTTGAGAACATATTTCGGAAGTTTTTTTTTCATTTTTAAGATTTATATAAATTTATATGAATTTTGATTTTCAAGGGATCCCACCCTATATATATAGAGTGAACCAGTGAAGAATGAACTTTTTTAGTTTTGGGATGGACCACTCGACAATGGACTATTTTTACAAATTTGATAATGATATTCTAAATAGTAAATAAATAAAAAATAAAAAAGTTTTTAAAAATACCTTCTTCAAATTAAAAATTGGTAGTGTTTTAAATTTTATATAATTTAGTTATTGTTTGATTGTTCATTAAAGACCTTCAAAATATAATTATAAATTATATAAAATTTTAATAATTTTTTATGTACCATCAAACAATAACTACATATCTACGTTACATGAAATTTGAAATACATAATTGACACATAAATTGATGAATATGTTTATAAATAAATATTTTTTATTTTAATTTTTTAAAATTATTTATAGTGTTATTGTTAAGAGTATCAAGTTTTAACCATGTTGGTAGGTCATCAGGGATAGTTTTTTTTTTCGCCTCAACTCTCAATAAACGAACTGTATAATCATGTCGCTTCAATTTTTTCTCTTCTTGAGAAAATGCCGGTTAAATTTAACATTATTTTTGTAGGTTCTCGAGGAATGGAGTAACAAGTTCATCTGTACAAAAAAAATTCAGAATTTTAATGGGGGATCTTACAATATGTTCTTCTTCTTCTTCTTTTTTTTTTTAAAAAAAAAAGTTGAAGTAAACTATCCTTTTCTTAATTTTTTGAACAAAATATCTTTTTGCATTCTATTAACTTTGATCCTTCCCATTCTTCCATTTTTAATTTTTTACGTCTCCTTCACTTGCTTCAATATTTGGTATGTAGAAAAAATAATTATATTAAACATTTCATGTTTCGGAACGTTGAGTTATTTTAAAGTATTATTTTATGACAACTTTATATTTAAACAGAATATCATATTAACAGTACTTCAAGTACAACATATTAAAATTTGGTTATCTAAAAATTTGAATATCTTTAAATTACTTTTAGATTATCAATGTAGAATATAATGGATATTATATAAGATATTTATAAAATTTAAATTATGAAGTTCTAAGTTTTATGCCAATAAAATCGACCTTTTAACTTATCTGTTTCTATCAAAATTAAATTTAAAAGGTAATAACATTTTTTTAAAATTCAAAACAATACAAAAATTGACATTTGGTATAGCTTCAATTGCAATTGCAAGCTACAATTTTTATTTGATTGTTGCTAGAATTGTTGTCGTTTCATTTATTTTTGTGTTGTATTATCTGTTGACCGTGCGTTTGAACACTTTCTACATATTTGACTATATTGTTGGCGCTCCTTGTGATTGGCAACAAAATGATTATATATATATATATATAGATGTGTTATGGTGTTTGGTAAAGTAAACAAATTATATAATTTTGATGTGAGATTTAATATTCTGAGATCACAAATGGTCAATCTAAGTTTTTCAATAATTCCTTCATGTCAAAATCTTGTGGGATATTAAATTTCATGATTTTTTGAAAATTTTAGCTATTTTTTAAATTATTTTTAAAATGGTTTAACATAAGAAAATAGTTTATTTCAGGACTGATTTTAAAAATAATTTAAAAAATAACTAGAAAACTTAAAAATCACGAAATTTAATATCCCACAAGATTTTAACATGAAGAAATTATTGAGCAACTTAGATTGACCCTTTATAACATCAAGATATTAAATCTCACTCCAAAATAATATATTTTTTTTACTTTGCAAAGCACCATAACATCTCTCTCTCTCTATATATATATATAATACCTTCTCTCCATTGGTTTCCCGTTTCAAAATAAAAACATTACCTATTTTAAGTTATTTCATATTTGCTTATAAACTCTCAAATATATTATTAAAATTTTTATATTAAAATATTTTGATATATATTTAATAATTATTTATAATAGTTTACAATACTACTCTATTTTTTTATATTTGTTCACAAAATTAAATTAGTTTTAGTTAGTTTGGTAGACCCAACCCGATGTAACTATTTGGTCTGATTTCAGGTTAGATAGAAAAAACTTATTGAATCATATTTATATAAATTTAATTTTATAAATAAATATAGAAAGGTCTAAAAAATTAAATAGTAATATCATAAATAATTATTGAATATGTATGAATAATATGATATAGGAAGAATTTAAAGTGTTCGAGAGTATATTAAATATATTAAAAAGTATACGGATAAATATGAAAATATTTTAAAAAAATGGTGGATAAATATGAAATAGAAAAAGAGTTGAAGGATAAATATAAAATTAACTCTATTTTGAAATCAAGTATATTTTAGTCAAACATCAGTATTCACTTTCAGTATCATATTGTTTGATTTTTAAAAAAAATCCTTGATATGTGTTTTCCATCAGAAAATAGGGTTATGGACTTATTAATTTATCTCCAAGAAAAAAGGGGGAAAATGTTATTTTGAAATGTTAAACTGAGTATATAATGATTAGTGTATTCTAGGGGTGTCAATTTTTTATCCGATCCGATCTGATCCGAATCTGATTTGATCCAACATGATTCGAAAATAAATGGATCGGGTATGGGTTTAATTTTTTTGACCTTAATCGGATTGGGTTGGATTTGGGTCAACCCAACCCGACCCGATTAATAATATTTTTTAAAATAATTTTATGATTTAGTACTAATTAAAGCTTAAATATACACTAATTGAGATTAATTTTAAATTAATTAATATTTTATTACTTAAAATTATTTACAAATAATTAATAAATATTTAATTATTTTACACAAATTGGGTCTAATCAGATCGAAAATAATAATAATAATATAACCCGACCTGACCCTTAGCATTGACACCCCTACTATTCATTCTTTTAACGGTTAATATCATATTTAACGTAAAAGGGCAAAATATATCCTGAAACCAGCAAATTGCTCATATTGAGAGGATTTTCCTTTTCCCTTTTCCCCATTTTTGCTACAAACGGAAGAATAACTAAACAAGCGTTTGTGGATGCGTACAATTTTCCACTTTCCCCCTTCCCTTTAATTTGTTTGTTTGCACGAGCTCTGTCATCCCAAACAGAGATTTTTTTGGAGAGTCGATCGAGTTGTTTTCTTCTCCGCCTCTATTTCTCTCTTGAAATGGACTAGCCAAAAGGAAGAAAAAAAGAAAGAAAGAGCTGTTTGGCTCCTTATCAGGTTCAATTTCATGGATTTCGCGTGAACCTATCCGTGATCGTCACCTTTTTTTTTTTTTTACCAACCATTTGGATTTTTCTCTCTGGTCTCACTTTCAATCCCACCTAAGAAAGGTGATCTACACAGCTTTACATCCAAGCTCGTGATTTTCTCTCTTATAGAGAGAAAGCCAAGAGAAATTCAGAGGGATTTGCTTTTTTGTTTTCTCATCTTTTATGCTTCAATTTAATTCCTGTAAAAATGGGTACCACTTTAAAATCAGTCGACAGCGTTATTCAAGAGGTAATGCATCTCCACCGGTTGCTCCCGTCTCGGCCAAGCATTGATGAGGTGGTGGCGGCCATGGCCGTGGTGAGAAATGTAGAGATGGAAGAAAATTCGCGAATCGATGACATTTTGAGTCAGAAAAAGGGAATTGAGGTGCCAGAGGAGCTTTTCTTCGTGGTACAAGAGATGCAAAAGAATTTGGTTTACTACCAGAGCAAAGAACAGAAGAGGGATGCCCTTAAGCTGCTAGATCTCGAAAGCTTACATGTGCTGTTTGATGAATTGATCCAAAGAGCTTCTTCGTGTGTCCCCTCCTGTTCAAATGGCTTGGCGCGATCTGTTGCCTCTAATTTTACTGGAGCAAGCCAAGGGATTGGTACCAGTGTTCCAAACAGTCATATTTACAGCACAGCTAGTTCGTCCAGTAAGGTTAACTCAGTACTGGATGCAAAAGAAGGTGAGAATAGAAAGGGAAAGAGCTCTGTTTTGGTAACAAGGGATGATACTTATGTAAAGAAAGGAAAAGTGAGTATGTATCCTGATGGGATTGCAGGAAATTCACTTACAGCACGGGGACTTCCCACAATCCCATCACTAGCACCAACTGCACCTGCTTCCTCTGGTAAGTCTTCACTATTTCAAGTTTCATGATACCTTTGTAGTAGAATTTTGGGTTTTAATTTGATGAGTTCGTTGTCTGATACTTTTTAGGTAAAGATGGTAATAAATTAAGCTTAATCCAGCTTGCTAGCAAAATAGAAGTCTGTGCGAAGAAAGGCTTGAAAGAACTAAACCTACAAAACAAATTATCTGGTGAAATTGAATGGATACCAGATTCAATTGGTAAGCTCTCTGCTCTGACATCTCTCGACCTGTCCGACAACCGGCTTGTCACCTTACCCACGACCATAGGAGATCTTGTCTCTTTGCAAAGACTTGACCTCTCGTCAAATCGACTCTCAGTACTACCTGATTCAATTGGGGATTTGTTCAATTTACTGTACTTGGATCTAAATGGGAACCAATTGAAATCCCTTCCTTCGACGATTGGAAAGTTGGTTGAACTTGAGGAACTCAACTTGAACTCAAATGAGCTCGTGTCAATTCCCGACTCAATTGGGAACCTAATTCGATTAAAGAAATTAACTGTTGAAACCAACAGCTTGGAGGAGTTACCTTATACAATCGGGCATTGTGTTGCTTTAACCGAGTTAAGAGCTGAATATAACCGATTAAAGGGTTTGCCTGAGGCAATTGGAAAGATGGAATCTATCGAGGTTCTTTCGGTAAGGTACAATAATTTAAAGGGACTCCCTACAACTATGGCTTCTCTGCCGAAAATTGAAGAGATAAATGTGAGTTTTAATGAACTGGAATCAGTGCCAGAGAGCCTTTGCCTAGCAACCACCCTTGTTAAGTTAAATATTGGGAATAATTTTGCTGATTTGAGGGCACTGCCAAGGTCGATTGGAAATCTGGAAAATTTGGAGGAGTTGGATATGAGTAATAACCAAATTAGGTTTTTGCCTGATTCATTTGGGCTGTTGTCAAAATTACGCGTACTTAAGGCACAAGAGAACCCATTAGAGGTGCCTCCAAGGGATATAGCTGAAAAGGGTGCTCAGGTAAATTTCATCTGTCCTTGAAAGAGCAAAATGGTTAATTTCATTTTTTTTCTATGCTGTTTTGGCAAAGTTGCAGAAGTAACTACATATTTCCCTTTCTTAGTGCAAATCTTTTACTAACATGACCACATACAGAGCTTTAAAATGTTAACACATGTTTTTATGCACCATCTGATATACTGATGTAAACCAATTGAAAATGCTTAAATGCATCTTGCATCTTTCTCATGTGCTTGTAAATTGCACAAAGTGCCAAACACCATTCATTCAAGAAATATTGTAGTCCTTGAAAATAATCTTCTTGTTTTATATCTATTTCATGCAAATTCTTATCTAGTTTTGATGTAGATTTATTTATATACTTAATAAGTGTATGTTAATTTGGTTTTAGGCTGTTGTCCAATACATGGCAAATTATGCTACACAGAAAGATGTGAAGCCTCAGCCAGCAAAGACTAAAAGTTGGTCGGTCTTTTGTTTTTTCTCAAGACCTAACAAAAGGAAGCATGACAGGTTGAGTATGCCAACCTAATTTTGCTCTCTGAACTGGTAGGTACATTGAATCGGATAACTGGTCCTATTGATGACCACATATGATTGAACACCCTATGACTATGTTGTTGATAAGAAATGCTTCCCACCTGTCAACTTCTGACGGGTTCAGAGCTAGTAATTTGTGCAAATTGAGGCTCTTCATCAGTTGGAAATTATAAATTACTTTACTAGTTTTTTTTTTTTAACTTAATCAGAATCAACAGAAATTGTAAGGTGAAATACAAACAATGTGTTCACCATTTATTCCTCCCACTATAAGTTTGTTGTGGCAAAGTATTTAGTGCTAATGACTGCATAGAAAACGGTCGACCGGTTGTTAACTTGAATGTTAATGTGTTTGGGAGTGGTCATTTGCATGACTATTAGTGCTTTGTTCTGGGATGGGGAAATGTTGGAAATGAAGTTATCATCACCTCTTAGTGGATCATAACTTGAGGCATGAGTATACCCAAGTAATCTCTCTTGAATTTAGCCCAAAGACATAAACAATATTGTTTGGTGCTTTTTCATTGCGAATTTGAAGACTTGAACTGATATTGTGAAAGTTTGCTTTTGTCAGATCTTGTGTTCTCTAGCTGGTGTTGGTTGTTGGTCCCATTTGTTTTTTTAGTGTGTTTTGAATTTTACAAGGAGGCATTTGAGGTGTGTAAAACTAACTTTTGGCGGCATGTACCAACAGGATTTTGAGTCTATTTTATTCCTTATATTTCATTATTTCATTTTGTTATTTATTGTACCATAGTGTTTGTAGACAATTTCTGTAAGTTATGGACCTGCTACCGAATGGTTAATCTCATTTTGTTCTTCTTTTCTGGTTTTCCATTTCCTTCAAAAATGTTTTCTCGGTTTCTATAATTTGTTAGCAAGGGGATTATTATGTTTCCCTTTCTGTAGTTGTTACATGCGAAAACCTGTCTGGCAATATACCTGTCAACATGTAGCTAATTGCCGGCTTCTGTTTTTTTTTTTGGGTTTGATATTTTGGTTTTACTAAAATCCGCAAAAAAAATTCAATACCTTTAATTTGTTAGCAACTGTTTTCATTGTTCTCCTTTTTATAGCTATATCGATCTATAGACGATACATCATGTGGAACTTGTCAAATATGAAAACGGACTATCGTTGATTGAGCAAGGACATGGAAAATGGTAACACTTTTTGTGTTTTTAATATTTTATGGACATTATACTTCTGGGATCCATGTTACTTTTCTGAACATTGCCAAGTGACGATTATTTATAACGAGACATGCCCTTAACTATTTTTCTCTTTTAATTTTGGAGTTTGGACAAGATGTTTGCCTGATTTTGTTAATTTTTTTTCTTTTCCACCAGGTCGTAATGTGCATGGAATTGATTTTGCTGAAAGAAAGCTACAATTCATTTTACCATTTTTTTTTTTGAAGAAATCCTTTTACCATTCTCTCCTTGCACTAAAAAAAGTGCTGCTATTATTATAGAGAATTTTTTTTGTTCCCCAGAGTTTTCATCCTCCGGATAATCTCCCGTGTATCGGCTTGCATCCGGATAGTCATTTTGTTTTGGATTGAGCACATGTAAATTGAGTCCGACAGCTTATATATATAATTTGTTTATATAGTATGTTTTTTCTTTCCTCATTTATATCTGACGCCTGGCCATTTTTTTGAATTCTCTCTTCCTTCTTTCTTTATGATCAATTTGCGAGCACTACCGAAGAAAATCTGGTGATTTTCATCTCCATCGTTCTTACTTTTCTGTTCATGTAATCTTCGGTAACATGTAATTTATATTGTTTTTTTGAAGTTTTAATTGGCTCTCGATTAATCAATTATCTTTTAAAATCTGTTGCTTGTTTTAATTGATTCTTCTTTAATCAATTGTTCTATCATTTCTAATCGTTAATTTTATTATTTCTTTACTTGATTCAGTTTTGTAATCAATTCGGTCTCAGATGGTGATACAAGTTGATCGATTAATGAATTATGTCATTTTCTTCTTCGTTGAAATATGTGGTTTAGATATTATAATTGTTGATGTTAGAATATTTTATTAAATGTTGTGATTAGAATGTTGAGATGTTAAAATATTTGATGTTGTAATATGCGGTTTACATTTTATTGTTGAAATATGTTTTAAAGTTGTCTAGTTGCTTTTGGGAAAAATATTATTTTTGTGATTTTAATTTTATTTTTCATATTACAAGAAATTTAAATACATATAAAAGATATTTATATACTCAGAACACATATCTAAATATCTAAATAAGTAAATCACTCAATCGTAATCAAGAAATCTAAATAACTAGATACTATATCTAAATATATATAATAGATAATTAAATATGTATGACACATATCTCAATAATTAATATAAGTAAATCATATTATATAAAAATAAAAATTTAAATACCTCAAAAAATTATTTAAATACTATTAATATATATATATATATAGAGAGAGAGAGTAAATCTACTGTGAGCTTAAGCTCACGGAAGACCTCCGTGAGTTTAGCTCAAAAAATATATCAAATGATCTCCAAATTTTGATTTTTCAATCTCATTAAATTCTTCATATTGAAATCTTATGGGTTACAAAAATTTGGGATGTTTCGAGTTTTTTAGGTCGCTCTTTTCAATTTTTTAAAATAATTTACAAACATTGAATATTTTATTATTATTTTTAGAGCTGATTTTTAAAAATTGAAAAGAGCGACTTAGAAAATTAAAAATATTTTAAGTCATTGTACCCATAAGATTTCAATATGAAGAATTTAATGAGATTGAAAAATCAAAATTTAGAGATCATTTGATATATTTTTTGAGCTAAGCTCACGGTAGATTTACTCTCTCTCTCTCTCTCTCTCTCTCTATATATATATATATATATGAACAATATGATTACATACATCATGCTAGCACTTTATCACGTGGACTTTACGCACATGGACTTGACATTCTCAAAATTGTTACGTAGGCTTTGCGTAGATGGGCTTTACTTGACAGAAGAATAATCACTTGTGCTTGATGCTTTAGTTATGTTTTCTAAAAATAAAAATTTGTTAAGCGCAGTTCAGTGAAACTTTTTCAAAATAAAAAGTTTTTTACGAGAGGGATTTTTAAAGGATTAACGTTGGGTACTGTTAATCGCTTCCAATAATTATATTACAGCCCTAACGGGCCGAACTTTATTTAGGAAATGAGGCCCACACTATGACAACGACATCTCATAGGCTCATAGAGTCATAGCACACCAACCAAACTTATCTGTTAAAAGTAAAAACCAGATCATGCTTTCGTCAACGGGTCCCAGTTTAATTTAAGATTTATGCCTAAATGGTTAAACCTAAGCACTACTTTTATTCCAGCAAAAAAAAAGTAATAAAAAAAGAAGAGCCTTTACTATGTATCCATATATCACAACAATAAACTAACTTATATCCAATTGCATGCGGCAGTTTAATTAATAGGAAATTATGAGGCAAGCTTGCACCGTGTTTTAAATAGACGGCGATTTCAATTTTCTTCGGCACCGTTATTGGAATTGAATGCACATCTCTTGCTCTCCTTGACACTGTGGGTGAAAAAAGAGCATGGTCCATGGTGCGCTCTTGAAAACAAATTAATTGCGTTATCACTTATCAGAAGGCTCCACTGAGAGCGCCGCTGAGAGGCTGAGAGGCTGAGACGACAAAGTATTGCACCTAAATACCTAATAAGTGGCGTATCCAGAAATAATCTGTAGGGGGTGTCCTAACAATATCTTATATATATATTAGTTTCTAAGATATATGATTAAATGATGAAAAAATATTTAACGTACGATTATCATAATATTTTACTTTTCTAAAAGTAAATGTTGAAGAAAATTAATATTAGATTGAAGATCAAATGTATATCTAAGGAAGAAATACTTAATGGATGAATTATTTTTCATATTTTGAAGCCAAAATAAAGCATCAAAAATAACCTACATTGATAGAATTAAATTATCAATTATAATGAATCCACATATCACAATCATAATGATTTAATATTTTCAAATAGAAAACGTACCGCTAAAGTTGCATCTAATTTAAGGATAATACTTAATACTGTGATTGCCATTACTTGACTGCAGTTTCTCCATCTACATTACCTAACATACTTGTATTTCAGAATCATATTAACTACATTTAATTAAAAAAATGAGGCCTGATTTTCTGGTATAAAAAGTTAAGGCTTAAAGAGTTAACTGCTTAGTTTGTTGGCTGTATTCCAAATAAGGCCTTATAAGTTGAATTAATATTGTTTAATTCAACTCTTTGCATTGATGAGTCGTAAATCTCAAGATATACTAAATGAAAACATCAATAAAGATAATAAAATTCTAATACAAGCTAACAAAATCAACTAAAAGATTACACTTAACAAAATTAAGACTTTGAGGGCTTCCTTCAAGAGCTTTAGAAAAATATCAACGAGGAGCTGGGGTCAAGGACCAAAATGGAGTTTAATCGAAATTGAAGAACATATTTACCTTAAAAAAGAAAAGATAAATATGTCCAGGATGAGGGATTGTAGTAGAAATCAGTTTTATTGTTATCGGGTTACTTTTTAGACTTCTTCCGGACATCTTTCATCAAATTGCCGAATGAAAAATCTTCTCATTTTTATTGAGTTCTGCCATCTTATTCCATCTGTGTTTGACACTACTTTTCCGGAACAATCCCTCTGGCCTCTTCCAGTTAATTCCGAAACAAAATGGCATTACCAAACAGACCTTAATAGAAGAACTATGCAAAGTCTATTATATGCACGAACAACTATATTAATTCAAGCTAGGCAGGGATTTTTGGTGCGTGACCGGTGTGCGTGACCGCTACTCACCACTGTCACCAGCGAGGCGTCAGTGAGGCTCGGAATAGGCGATCACCGGTGGCCGTGGGCGGTGGCGGTTTGGTGCGTGACGTGCGTCTCGCGTCGCGTCGAAACAGAGGAAGGGAGAGGGGAGCGGAAGAGACGATCAGCGACGATCCATTTTCTTTATTTTTTTTGGTATACGTGAGATCAAAACAGAGGAGCTAGAGGGGCTGGCCCATCCGAAGTGTTTTGTAAATTATACTTGATTACTGATATGGCCCATCCTTGTTGTTTTGTACTTGATTACTGATATATAGAGGGGCTGGGCCGGATGGGCTGATGAATTTTTCTGGGTTAAGGGGGTGCCAAGGTCCAGGCCGGTCCAGGCCCTGAATCCGCCCCTGTACCTAATCATTGCCAATTGATTAGAGAGATGGACCCAACTGGCAAGTGGCAACTGCAAAGAAACTTCAGCCGGAGCCCAGTTCTCTTCAATTCAAAACCTTGATATGTATAACAACATCCTAATTAACCGACACTGATCGATTAATGATTTAGGCAATATCCATCTGATATTCTGATTCTGATAGTCTCAACTTAATTTGGATGCTGATTTGTGAGCTATAATGCCGAGACCACTGTGTGAATATATAGTATTAATCAAATAGCAACTCAGATAATCTGAACCTCATCCAAATGATAAAAGTGTTATGATTCGTGACCTGGGATGGGTTTATCTAGTTCGTATATATAATTATATTGTGATATTGTATTTATCGTACTAAAATAATTCAGATAGTGAGCTCATACAAGCACTTAAACTTAATTAAAATTATTATACTAAATCGGATTTACTTCCCCACAAGGCTACAAATATCTCCTTTTCCGTTTTTCTATTTGTTTATTTTTTTTAAAAAGTTAATAGCGGTTTGCCCAATTGCCCCCACTCTCCTCAACACTCTCCCTCTTCCCATTCTCCAATTACAAATGTCACATCCAGTTTTCGCATCTGTCTAGCACTTTATATATATTTTTTTATTTCTATAATATTAGATTTTTGAACTAAGACTAAAGGCTAGCAGATTTTTTTTATTTTAGTAAATAAAATAAATAAATATAGCAAATTGGTCATTTTTTCTTCACTTTTGCGTTTATAGTCAGACCCGAGTTTCAAATTCGGGTCCGAATTTTTTTTTACACAGAAACGAAAGAAAAAAAACTGGACCCGAGTTTCAAACTCGGGTTCAGCTATCCCATTTGTATTTCCTGCGATTCCCACTCCCCTCTCTCCCATTACTCCTCTGCTTTCTTCTCTCTTCAAAAAATATGAATTTTTTCCCCCAATTTTTTAGATCTAATTCATTTTTGCTCCAATTTATAAACCGTTTGCGCGAAACTTTTTATCGTTAGAAGGAGAGTCGGTAAAACTCGTCGATTCGTCAATTTGATCGTCATTTCGAAAGTAATTTTTGATTTTAAATTTAAATCCAAATTTATCAAAAATAGTAATTTTGATAGATTTAATTAGTATAATTATAGTGATAATTAAAATATAGTTAATATAGTTTGGTTTAGTTGATTTGTGTTGATTTTTTGTGTTAATTTTGAAATATGTTGTTGTAATTAGTTTAATTATGTATTAACACTAATGAGGCTAATTATTTTAAATTTGTTAGATTAAATTTAGTTAAATACTATTAATTATATGTACATTGGTTAATTATGTGAAATTGTTCAATTATATCAAATTATACCGAGCTATTCCAAATTATACAAAAATTATATCAAAATTATAATATTTTTAAATAATTGTAGTGAAAAAATAAACATAGGTCGTAGAGGGCCAGAACCGATGTAAATATTTTTTATCGTATAATATGGAAAAAATATACTTTATAATTTTAGCATGTCGTACGTAACAAAATAATTTTTACAGCCTCATAGCACTCTCCGTTTGAACGCACATCGTTCGATCAACGGCACACCTGACCCGGGGCCGGAACCGACGACTGATGAGTTTGACTTTTTCCAGGGAGATTTCATGTCATACTCTCAGTTTTGGAAGAGTGGCAGAAGAGCGGTATTCTTTACTATTCAGAAAAGCGAAAATATCATTTGGCAGTTGTGTGCGACCCTTTTTCGCGCCCCTCACCGCCCTGAAAAAGGGACTGGACGATGAATTGCGGAAGAAGGACACGGAGATCCCTCTAAGTGTGCATTGGGGTATATTTGTATAAATTTGGAATGCACATTTAAAGGTTTTAGAGATTGTGGGGTCGTTAAGATTCCAATGGGCGCAAGCCCCCATTGTTAATTACCCTGGGCTTTGAACCCGAGGAACCTCTGATTAAGAAAAAGAAAATAAACAGAATAATTAAGCAATTTTAAGTGGTCACTGTGAATAATGGCAGGGAAGATATGAACTTTTTAAGGTAGTTTACACCTTGTGAATTGATTTTTTATTATTTTTATTTTTTTTATTGATGAAATGATTTAGTTTTTATTTATTTATTTATTTATTATTTGAACTTATCTTATTTAAATTTATTTAGTCTTGAATGTTGAGATTTATTTTTATTTTAGATTAAGGTTGGTTTAATCCTAAAATTAATTAATTTTTTTTATTTGATAAGAAGAAAAAAAGTCTTTTATTTATTATTATTATTATTATTAGTTATGTTTTTTATTTATTTATTGATATCTAAATTTATTTAATTTTGAAGATTGAGAGTTATTTTTTATTTATTTTTTTATTATGATATTTATTTTAGGTGAATGTTGATTTATTTTAAATGAATGTTGATTTAGTCTTTTACTTTTTATTTATGTATTTATTTATTTAATTTATTTTTATTTAAAATTTATTTGATTTCGAATAAGAGTTATATTTATTTTATTTTTTCATTTTTATTCATTATATATTTAATTTTATTTATTTTTGTATTTTTTATATTTTTTATTTAGAATTACTTAATTTAGAATTTAATTTCATGAATAAGAATTTTATTTATTTATTTATTTTAAGAAACTTTTATCTTATTATTTTTTTATGTTATCTCTTTTTATTATATATTTTCAATGAATGCATTACTTTTATTTGATTTTCTTATAATTTTTATTATAATTATTATATATCTTGAAATGATTATTCTTTAATGAAAATGATTTATTGTGAAACTTTTTTTATTTATTTTCTTAAGATCTATTTCTAAAGAAATTTTATTATATTTTTATTTATACTTATTATCAAAATATTTATGATTTTAAAATATTTTTTATAGAATGGATCATAATATTTTTCTAGTTTTTAAAAGAAAAAAAAATATAATCAAGTAGTGATCTTTTTAGATTTATTGAGAAAAATATAATAGTAACATACTAATTTTATTTGATAAAAAGATTAATGATAATGTTATGAACAACTTTTAGTTGGAGTATTTTTTTAATTTGAATCCTTTAAAATATTATTTCGGGAGAAATATTAGAAACGAACAAATCTGAAAACTTACAAAGACTTCAGCAGATAATACTATTTTTTGATTTTTTTTAGAGTAAAATGAGTTAATAACATACTAATTTAATTTAATAAAAATATGAAATGGGATGTTATGAATAATTTTTATGTTGAAAACTTTTTATTTTGAGCACTTTAAAGTACTGTTTCGAGCAAAATACTAACAAAGGACGATTCTGAAAATCAGGAGCTGTCAGGATTGTTTTGCTTATTTGAAAGGTATTTACAACGTATTTTTGTATGAAAAGTTTTGTAAAAACTCATCTTAATATGTATTTCAAGAATATAAAATAATATATATCTGTCAAAGTCACGGATCGGTACAGTTTTTTATTTCTTTTCTGATAAAGGGCTAAACTGGACAGCTGAGGATATTTTGAACATTTAAAAAAAATCTACTTAAGAAAATATTTCAGAAAAATTATGAACCTTTTAAGAAGTATATTTGCAATAACTTTTTTTTTGAAAATATTTTTATTTAAGACTATCTTAAATGAGTTTTAAAAGGATTTTTATTCAACGAAAAAATTAACTAGGATGAACATATTTTCTATATATTTTTGAAAGGATTTTTTTTTAAAATATTATTTTTTATATTTTGATATAACAAAATTAGTATCATATCACTCTAAAACTCGACACACACAGCTTTGTCAAGCCGGCACCAAAGTTTTAAAGAGTTCTATGATTTATCGGAATAAAAACTTATTTTTTTTATACTTTTAACAAATTACTCGATTTTATTTTAGAAAGGCTAACACTCACGGCTCTTATCAAGCCGGCACTAGCATTATAAAACTTTAAAACCCGACACACACAGCTTTGTCAAGCCGGCACCAAGGCTTCAAAGAGTTTTTATATTATTATACTACTAACTAGATTATTATAATCTACTACCTAAGGACTCATAAATTCATATAAAATCATACGAAACTCCAAAAATTATGAAAATTTACAGAGAGATGCAATATAACTAGATCTACATGCTCACAAAATTTTATTTAAATCAGAGTAGCAGAGATATGATTTATCATTTTTGAATCAGACCAGGGGCAAAAGAGGAAAATGCTGTACCAGTATTTGCTGATTTTTAGAACTAAAAATGCTATAACTTTTTACAGAAATATCAGAAAAATATAAAATTAGTTTCTATAGATTCATATGACTTATTTCTATGAGATCTGAAAGTTTTATAAGATTTGAAGTAGATCTCATCCTATTTTTTATTTTATTGCATTTTCAGCCATTTTAGGGCTGATTTTGCGTTTACAAGGGATTCATTGATCTTAAACGGTTTAAATACATTATTTAGCTTTAATCTAATATTCAATGATATTTGTATGCAGATTTGAGCCAAAAGAAAATAAAGAAAATAAAAAAACAAAAAAAAAATGAAAAAAATCAAAAGATGAATTGATGTTACCAGAACTTACTATTTTTCAGAATTAAAAAGGCTATAACTTTTTATAGAAAAATCAAAAAAATACAAAATTAATTTCTATAGATTCATATGACTTATTTCTACTAGATCTGAAAGTTTTATAAGATTTGGAGTAGATCTCGTCCCGTTTTTCTTTTTTATTGCATTTTCAGCGATTTTAGGGCTGATTTTGCATTTATAAGGGATTCATTGATCTTATATGGTTTAAATGCATCATTTAGCTTCAATCTAACATTCAATGATGTTTGTATGCAGATTTGAGCCAAAAGAAAAGAAAGAAAATAAAAAAGATCAAATTGCAACATAAGAACATCAAGAAAAAGAAGAAAAATCGATATTGCACATGGAAAATTTCATCTTTATTGCACGAATCAAAATTACAAACTCCAAAACACTCTTGATATCTATATTTACAGAAGAGAGACCTACCTAGACCTAATTTGTAGCTTAAGTAGAAGAGTAATTGATTGAATCTTGTATCTTTGGGCTTGATTTTGATTTCAACTCAAGATTTGGATCTTATTTTGTATCTAATTTGAGTTTCAATTAGTTTTGGCAGCGTTTTGGATTAGCATTCAGCTTGGGATGGGTTGTGTCTCTTGCATTTGAAGGAGGAGAGGGATTTATATAGGCTTAGGGGGTAATAGATGGGTGTATGAGATCGGTTTGACTTTTCTTTGACCAATTTATGCACCAACTCCCTTCAATCATCTTCTCATACTCTTCTAAACGTTTTGTGGTGTATTAGACCAGTTCTAAGTGTTTTAAATATGCTCTAACAGCTGAGAGGTCAAGTGGGGCACAAGTGGAGTTTGTTATGTTTGCTAAAAATTTACAAATTTGCCCTCCCTAACCACCACTTGGTCACCAGATGATTCTAGAGACTTCTAGAAGGTTGTAGAGGTTCAAACACGTTCTTGCCACTCCCTTCCTGTATTTTGGACCTTGCCGGATCACAATTATGCACCCGAGACCCGTTTTTGCCTTCAAACCCGATTTCAAGCCACATAGTCGTTCTCCTTCATTTCTTCACCATTTTTTGTGTTTCAAAGCTTGATTAGCATCTAATTGATCCCAGGAATTGATCTATAATGTTTATTCAATCAATAGAATGCTCTGGTATAGAGTTTGACCAACTCGGTTTTTTGACCCGATTTGCGAGTTCGTGGTCTCACCAATTTAAAGCTAATGAAATTCAACCAAACCCTTAAACAATCTCTTGTGACCATGGAGAAGGTGTTTGAAGTGTCAATTTGATCAATCATGGCTCAGATTGCTCAATTTTATTTTTGGATCGGAAACTTCCTCTTCAGTTTTCTCCCAAACCGCTCAACTATTTTGCAAGTTCTTTATCTTATTGTGTTCTCCTCTCCGTGCTCTTTCCAACGGCATATAATATGTGGGTTTTCGTCGCACGGGAGCACCATCACCATTTTCGAATTTTGGGCAGTGGAGAGGCTCGGGTTACTGTAGCTCGGGACTGTAGCAGTATGGGAATTTTCGAATTTGGCCCCTTTCCATTTTGTTTTTTAATTGGAGCCCTCTATTTGCTGATTTTTTTATTTCTCCTTTGCTTTTAAATTGTTTCTCAAAGCTCCCTTTGTCCAAATTGCACCAAAATTTTCTCAAAAATTCCTTGAAATATAACAAAATTTATGGTAATTTTTATTTACCATTTTTCCCCTTGATCAAGCATCAATTAATTTTTAACGCTTGATTAATTAATTTTTCATTATATTAATCGATAATTTGGAATTTCTTTGACTTCCGTAACTCCAAAAATATCAAGTAATATATGAAAATTCTCATAATTTTATGGAGAATTTGATTTTACAATAAAATTTGATTTTTGAGATTTTAGGTTTCGAAGAGGTTTTCGATTTGAATTTGTAGAGCTTCGGCATTTAATTTTTTTCTTAGGAATTTTGATTTTTGAGCATTTCACTGAATTCTTCTTTTTTCATGGTGCTTCTGGACTTGAATTAAGTCTCTTCGGGCTTTTAAAATTTCTCCTTGAATTTTTTAATCTTTTGTCCCAAGTTGCCTTTTCAATTCCCCGAATTTGTAGGGGTAAACAAGTTGTTACTAAGAATAGTTAAAATATGAATAATTATGATACTAATAATGATGATGATAATAATAATAATAGTAAAATAATAATTATAATAGTAAGTTAATAATAATAATAATAATAAAGTAATAAACAAATTAAAATAACTAATAATATTATAATAGTAATATAATAAAAATATAAACATAATCATAATATAGTAATATAATAAAAATATAAACATAATCATAATATAGGAATATAATAATAAAAAATTATATTATAATCATAATTATAATAATATAATAATAATAAGTAATCATAATTTTAATAATATAATCATAATATAATAATCATAATCATAATCATAATCATGATAATAATAATTATAGTTATAATCATAATAATATAACCATAATCATAATCATAATAATATAATAATAAAAATATAATCATAATAAAAAAAAATAATTATAAATAATTATAATTATAATAATATAATAATAAATTAATCATAACTATAATCAACATATAATAATATAATACAACATAATAAAATAATAATAAAGTAATAAAAAATAATCATAATAAATAATAATATTATAATAGTAATATAATAAAAATATAAGCAGAATCATAATATAGTAATATAATATAAAAAAAATATAATTACAATCATAATTATAATAATATAATAATAAGTAATCATAATTTTAATAATATAATCATAATCATAATCATGATAATAATAATTATAGTCATAATCATAATAATATAACCATAATCAGAATCATAAAAATAATTATAAATAATTATAATTATAGTAATATAATAATAAATTAATCATCACTATAATCAACATATAATAATGTAATGCAACATAATAAAATAATAATAAGTAATAATAATCATAATCATAATCATCATAATATAATAATATAATAATAAATAATCTTGATCATAATAATATAATAATAAAATAATTATATTTATATTCATAATATAATAATATAATATTAAAATTATATTTATAATAATAATAAATAATATAATAATACTAATGATAACGATAATATAATAATAATAATGATAATAATAATTTAATAATAATAATAATATAATGATAATAATAATAATAAATAATAATCATAATATTAATATAATAATAAATTATAATCATAAATATAATATAATAATACTAAATCTTAATCATAATCTTAATATAATAATATAATATAATATAATATAATCAAACAATTATCACTATTCCGACGAGAGCTAATTCAGTATTCCACCTATAAGTTGGTATACCGGATTAGCACTATTTTACACTCTTCTACTTAGTCTAAAATTCGTTTGGCAAATTAATTCATTGGAATAGTTATTTTATTCCAACTTTTTGTTATTCCATTGAATGCCAAACAATCCCATAAATATTAGGCTGGACTCGAGGATGGAAATTTGTTCCCACCAAAACTCACATCCGAACAGCTTATGGTAAGATTACTCATAGAGTTGTATTTCTCAAATAAATCCATAAATATGCACCATCCCGTCCAAATAGCCCTTTCGGACAGGGGCAGATGCAAAAGTTCACGAGGGATCTAACTGATCCCATAGATTTTAAAAAATAATATTTTTAACCTGAGATTTTATTAATTTAACTTCTTCTGAATCAAATTTTTGATCTCTTGAATTGTCTGATTATTTTTCATTTAGAAAAAATATTTAATATCGTGGATAATGAAATAATTATGTAAAAGTTTTAAAATATCAAGTCTTGTAGAGAAAAAATTTCTTCATCGCTATGATTATTTATTAATTTAACTTTTATTTTTAATATATAAAAGATATTATTTTAATAATTTTATTTAATACCCGACTAGTTAATAAATTTGAACTTAATAAATTATTAAATCCAATTACTGACCCACTGATCAAAATTCTACGTCAACCCTGCCTTCACACACAAATCTATTCGTCTTTCTGCCTTACAGATTATGTCATTTTCTTCGCATATTCTATTATGAATGCTTGTTTTTATACATGAAGTAAATGACCTGAATTTTTTTTCTAGTCCTCACCTGAAAAAATTCAGGTCCTTCAATTTTTTTGCTTCTAAGCAATCTGCCACTGCTACCCAAGTATTAGTTGAATTAGGAATTAAAGGACCTGCATTTTTATTCGGGTCCTTTGATTTTTTTTCAAAGGACCTGAAAAAATAAACACTCATATCAGAATATGCAAAAAAATATTTGTACTTTTCTAAAAATAAAAAATTGACAGCATGCATGTCCGACTGCTAAAGCACAAAAGTAAAAGAAAAAAAACGAGGAATCTTAGTGCAAAGTGTGAACAAAAGTAACAGAGAAATACACCGAAATTTATGGTTCTATTATCCATCTTATAATTGCTTTCCTGGAATCTATTACTCATACATACATATTTATGTATTTATATGCAAGAAAGCTTTATAGTGTCTATTTTCGACACTTGCCACCCCGCTAGAGCAAACAATTCACAAAAAGGAAAAAAAAACGAACTTAATGACACTTTATTTTTTATAAAATAAATAACAAAATTATAATTTTGATTTAAATCGATTCATGTCGACCCAATTTGACAAAATCTGTACGCTTCATTTTTTACTGTTCACGATGAAGGAACATGGAATCATTCTTTTACTGTTCCATACTTAATTTACGAGGAACATGGAAATGACAAATGGAAACGCATCTATTAATTTTTCAAAAAAGTAGTGTGCTTTTCATTTACGCAGAGGAAAAAAAAGATTGAGGTGTAACAAACGAAAATACACGACATTTCATCAGATTAACTTTTTTTGGTGAGGAAGTTACTTGCATTTTTGTTATTTTTTAAGTATAAAGCTGAAATGTGTGGCTTAGAATAAATAGAAAAATAAATCTAATAACGTAGTTTTTTCGTGTCAATCAAAAGTTAGCTCGATAATAATTGTATGGTGCAACTTCTTGTTTGTCTAACAGACCAACCAATCAGGCAATCATCATTGGATATATTCCCTAGAGTTAATGATCTGGACTGGAGATAAATATCAAATACACGACACATACACTGGAAAGAAAATCTCAGCCCTTAATTAACTATTTTCTGTGTGTACGTCATTAGATCGTACTATTTGAAGCAATCGTCGTGTACTTGTGTGCATGATTAATTTCCTTGCCGGATACATCATGGAGATGCCTACTCGTGCGAATGAAGAACGTTAATGAATTCGAACCTGAAAATTATTTCAAAATCTCATCCCCAAAACGTTCTTATATGATTTCTGACACACCTTAAAATATACATTTAAATTAAATAGTGTAAATTATCCTTATATATGAATTTTTGATGGATACTAGTAGAGGTGGCATAATCCGATCCGATTCGAGAAACCCGCCCGACCCGTCTTGACCTGATACGACCTATAACCCGAAATAATTCGATACTAAACGACCTGATACCCAACCCGATCCGACTTGATACGACTCGAAACTCAAAATAACCCAACACTAGATGACCCGATACCCGACCCAACCCAACCTGATATGACTTGAAACCCGAAATGACCCGATACTAGATAACCCGATACACGACCTGATATGACCTGAAACCCGAAATGACCTGACACTAGATGACCCGATACCCGACCCAACCTTACACGACCCGAGACCCGAAATGACCCGACACTAGATGACCCGATACCTGACCCGACCCAACCTGATATGACCTGACAGTATAATTTTCATAATTGTGGTTAGACCTTGAATGAATTATGAAAACATTATCTCCAGGCTTCAGCTCACGCTCTTAGAGACTCAAACGTGACCTTTGTGGGTCCTGTGCAAATGTCAAATAAGTTGAATAATTTAATTATTATTATGAATATTAACTTATTTAATTTAAATAATAAAGTTAATATTAATTATAATATTAACTATGACATCTATCAATAATTCAACAAATCTTTTAATTGAAACTTGTATTGTATAGATGACGATGAATTGAGGATTGAGAAGATAAATACCCCACGCCCTCTGTAACGTCCAAAATGAGTCTGAGAGTGCAAAATATGAAAACTGGACCCGATGCACTTGGTACCGCCCCTCAGTACCGACGAAAATGAGTTCGGGAGCGCAAAATATGAAAACAGGACCTAACGCCCTCGGTACGACCAAAAATGAGTCTAAGAGCGCAAAACATGAAAATTAGACCATGGCGCCCTTGGTACCGCCGAAAACATGTCCGAAAGCGCAAAGCATGAAAGGGAAACTTGACACCCTCGATATCGCCAAAAATGAGTCCGAGAACGCAAAACATGAAAACGGGACTCGACGCCCTCAGTATAGTCGAAAACGAGTCCAGGAGCGCAACACATGAAAATTGGACCAAACGCTATCTTTACCATTGAAAATGGGTCATAGAGCGTAAAACATGAAAAATAATTTAATTCAATTGAAATTAAGGTGAAACCTGCATGACTCAAATATGCACCACTTAGAAATTCAATCTAATCTGATTCATTCAACCTAACTAGATCAGATACATAGATGGTGAAATCTAATCTGTTCTGATCCAATCTAGTCTGATATGATTTAAAACTCGAAATAATTCGACACTAGATGACCCGATAACCAACCCGACCTGACCTGATACGATCCGAAACCCAAAATGACCCAACACTAAATGACCCAAAACCCAAAATAACCCGACACTAGATGACCCGATAATCGACCCGACCCGATCTGATACGGCCCAAAATTTTAAATGACCCGATAACCGATCCGACCCAACCTGATACGACCCAAAACCTTAAACGACCCGACACTAAAAGACCTGATACTCGACCTGACTAGACCCGTGACCCGATAATCTTACTGAGTCAAATTGACCCAACCCAACCCAACCCAACCCGCCCGATTGTCACCTCTAGATGCTAGTGGGACGGATCCAAAAAAAACTCAGGAGGGACAGCTGTCTTTTTCAATATTTTTAAAAAATACCTTGTAAATATATTTTCAGCAAAAAATTAGAAAATATATTTATCTTAAAAAATATATTCTGATCCTCCGAAAAAAAATATAATTTTTGCCCCCTCCTCTTCCCAAACCAAAGTCTAAATTTGCCATCGGATACTAGTCTATATGTGTTGTACATTAAAAAAATATTATGTTACCTAAAATTTCAGAAGTACAGAATTCAATTCATTATATATACAAGATGAAAAACACAAAAATAAATTGTGTATTAAAACTAATATCTTCAGTACAATTTGTTTCGTTATTTTTGCAAAAAAAAAATCCAAATGAATTAAAATAAAAAAATAATAATATTTTTTTAATATTCCATGGAAAGAATAAAAGTCAACAAATTTTTGGAACGAAATTAAATATTTTAGAAATTGGAATTTTGTGATCTGGATTAGGGGTGTCA
The DNA here is from genome assembly GCA_964058805.1 of Schoenoplectus triqueter. Taxonomy (NCBI): domain Eukaryota; kingdom Viridiplantae; phylum Streptophyta; class Magnoliopsida; order Poales; family Cyperaceae; genus Schoenoplectus; species Schoenoplectus triqueter. Next base: position 27,872 of record CAXKVV010001275.1, read on the forward strand.
ACGTTTTGACATTTTGACGTCACGTTTCGCTCGGACGAAACGTGAAACACAACGATTTTTTTGTTATGTTGGAACAACGAAACGTGGAACGCAAACGAAATTTCTTACGTTCCAATGTAATTTTCGCGAAAATCTTACGTTTCGCTCGAACGAAATGTGAAACGCAATTTTTTTTTTACGTTGGATAGACGAAACATCGTTATCGTTTCGCACGTTTGACAGGTCTAATCTGGATCGAAAATAGCTTCCAATCCTCCGCCAACCAATCGTTAGCTTATCTTTTAGTTATCTTATCTTGATTTCATGCGACGCCTTCTGCATCGTAACTCCGTGACAGGTCCAATCACCAATTCACCATTATTTATGGCCGAGATCAACGGCTAGGATGGAAGCAAGACCATTCTCTTCGATCGCCGCACAGAACTACTACACTAACTAACTAACTAATAATAAGAGTGCTTCTGCCATTTCTAACTCCCTTTTGTAGGTCCACGTACACATACTCTCAAGTCCCAAACAATAGGAGATATTATAAACGGATGTAGGAAACGAGATAGAGGTAGAGATGATGCTGAAATTCCTCCCCAAGAGGAGGGGAAAGGGAGTGTGGCTGGTAGCAAAAGAGGTGGCATCAAAGCTCCTCGGAATATGCATTTCTCAATGGAGATCGGTTGTCAGATATGTACGAAAACTCTCCTGGGGCATGCTGTGGTTCCGAGTCAAGAGAAGCGTTGGGCTGGTGAGAGACCGACGGGTGGTGGCCGGATATACAGTCGTGACTTACGCGAGAAACTTCGATGACGGCTTGTGGAAGGAGGAAGTGGAGTATTTGAGAAGCATATCATTTGTGTACGGTTCGGCGGTTCGGGGCGAGTTGTGAGTTAATACTGCTCATGGTTATCTTCTTCAGTTCTTCTCTCATCTTATTGTTAACAACTAAACATGTTTTGTAGATATTATTGTATAAAAGTGAGAGAATTTCTGGATAATTGCTGCTTGTTCTTTTAAATTGATGAGTCTTCTTCTCCCATAATAATATCAACTATTGCCAATGTCAATTGCGTCACCTAAAAGGCTCACTTACTAATTAAATATATATTCTTGTAATGTTCAGGTAAATAACAAAAGTGAAAACATAACTCTTGTATACATTGGACTATAAACATAATGAATCTCAATCTAAGTAATATTACCACATTGAACACACTATTACTCTCCAATGTAATGAGTGGAGAGTTTGTGTTCTTCTTTAAAAATGTTTCGGCCTGTAATTAATTAACTTTTGCAATTTGCATTATCTTTGAAAGACATCTTCTTATTATTCTCAGTTTCTCACCTAGTCTTTACGAAGTTGTATTTGTATGCGTCATCATAGGCCGAAATAAGTTTTAGCATATGCCACTTCACAAATCCAGCCATTGTTTACCACAGCACCCTGCATACCTTCGATGAAAGATTATTAGAACGGGCAATTCGCTCAGCTATAAGCCTGTAAGTCTACAACAGTTTAAATGAAATGGTTGAAACTTCTAACTATTTATATAAAAATTTTAAAACGATTCTAAAATATTAATAAAATAATGATTCTTTGTATATAAAAATAGATCACTTTAAAAAAAAAATTAATCTTCTGACAAGTCACTGAACTTTGATGTTGATGTTTATCTATATTTAGTCACAGAATTTCTATTTATCTATTTTTAGTCACTGAATTTTGATGTTTATCTATATTTGATCACTCCAGTTAATTTCTTCACTCAAAAATAATTGAAATAAAATTATATTTGTCGCCAAAATTAAATAAAATGAAAAATAAATAAATAAAATAAAATTATATTTTCTTTTTTATTAGTTTTTCAATTATTTTTGAGTGAAAAAACTAATTGGAGTGATCAAATATGGATAAACATCAAAGTTCAGTGACTAAAAATGAATAAATGAAAGTTCAATGACTAAATATGAATAAGTATTAAAGTTCAGTGACCTGTCAGAAGATTAACTCTTTAAAAAAATCAAAATAAATATTTAAAAATCTAAAAAAATAGAAATATTTTGTATCCCATGAAATTTTGATATAAGATATTTCATTGAGCAAAATAAATTAAAATTTAAAAATAACTTAATATATTTCTCAATGAGCTTTAAGCTCACGTTATCTTTAACACACAGATGCCAGAGTAATTTTTGATGAGAAGGGATTGGTTGACAATGATTTATTTTGACAATCTTGACAATGGTCCTCTAAATAAATACAAAAAAAAATCTTAAAAATGAAAAAAGTTTGTAGATGTGTTCTTCTAAATTTAGATTGATGGTCATTAAAATTTTATACAATTTCATTATAATTTGATAGACCATCAAATTTTCATATAATTTACAACGGTTCCAATTTAACAGTCTTTGATTGACTATCAAACGATAATGAAATTGTATGAAATTTTAATGACCATCAATTTAAAAGTAGAAGAACACATATATACACTTTTTTATTTTTAAGTGTTCTTTTTATATTTATTTAGAAATCCGTTGTCAAGATTGCAAAATAACTCATTGTCAATGGATCCCCACTCATTTTTGATAGCTTAGTCTTTGGTAATTCTATCTTCTTTTTGGTTTCTAAAATACAACGAAGCCCAAAACTCGTGAGGAACAAGATTTTATAGGGCCCAAAAGAAATTTGTATCAAGAGGAGTCAATTATATTTTCTTTCTTTTTCAATAATTAAGAATACTGGGCTTTAGAATGTTCTCTTCCGACGAAGCTATTCGTTTTTCTCTTCTATTATTTTTTGAAATG
>CAXKVV010001276.1:0-32594 GCA_964058805.1 Schoenoplectus triqueter
TCATTCTCTCATATCAAAGTAACTACTTTTATAATATTTATATCAAATTTTATAATATTAAACAAATAATCATAATCATAATATATATTTACTACGTCATTTTTAGTCATATTTTACATAATTTATTTTTTTATTATTATCATAAAATAATTATATTAATCATTTAAATTAATATGTAAATATGAAAATTTTGAAACACCATGTGGTTAGTAATAAATTTTGTTAAATTTAAAAATTGATTTTTAAAGTTAAAATGTAAAAATAAAAAAAAAATCATTATGAATTTTAATTATTTATTGAAATGCATAAACAAACTAGATTATAAAAATAAAAATAAAAATAAAAAAATGAGATTAAAAATATATTATGTATTGTGAATGTTATTTAAATGGCTCTTTGTATTTTTATAAATAAAAAATATATGAAATATAACATTCAATTTATAATGTTATAAATATACAAGGTTATTTTTGTTATTTTACAACTAAAAATGAATTATTATATAGTTTAACTGTCGGGGGTAAGAGTTGGGGGGGGGGGAGTTTAATAGTGTGTGGAGGCATTACCCCTTAAAAGTATTTAAAGGATATATAAATACAAGATTCTAACTAATTGTGTTCATGAAATCAAATAATTATATTATTATTATTATTATTATTATTATTGTTTTAAAAATAACACTAGCTGTGAGATTTTGGCATGTTGAAATGGAAGAATTTAGGACCATTGAAGCAACAAACTCTCTATTTTTTTCATAAACTGTCTATGTAACAAACTTTTTTAAATTTGCATACTTCTAAATTTAATGATATTCATGTTGCTAACATCTTATTCTAATCCAAATTTAATACGATGGAAACGTAATTATATATGATTATGATTTCATGCGCATATAATACAAAGATTATTTTCTACCAAAACAAAAATAATAATTTTGTTATCACTACATTACAGGCCTTCTATAAGAAGAATGCATTTAATGAGGAAAAAAAAGACCATAAAGAAGAATACATTACATACCTTCTATGCGCTCATGGATAAGGGTCTTCCTCGTTAATTATGCATTGAAAAGAACTGGACAAATGAAGAAAGAATTTTAGGAGTTTTATTTTTTGTTTTTATTGACGTAAATAACCTTTTCTCTTTATTTGCTCACCGGTTGTAACCATCTTAGTTACCGGCTAAAGCCTTTGATAACCAGTTATAAAAATAACCAGTTATAAATTTCATCAGCACCGTCCATTACAAAAAATCCAACAGTTTAAAATTCTAGTCCTCATTGAAGCAACTCTCCACAACGCCATTTTAGTTTCTTACATCCCATTGCAACTTTTGGGCCTGATAAAAGGCCTATTTAAATGAAGAGGTCATATACATATACTGATATGGATTGCCCGATGTGGAATAGAATCAATAGATCAATCCTCCCTCTTACTCTTAGAAAGAGATCTCACTTCACAATCATATAAGCCCGCAAACTCGGAGTAAAGCCCAGGAGTTTTGAGATCATTGCCTCTCTGCGGTCTCCATCAACTAGGGCAAGAGCAAGCTTACTGAGCACCTCTTCTCTTCACATATATCACTTCCATGCGCAAATGCGTTATTTGTTTCAGTGTTATCATTTTTCTGATATTGGCTTGTGGCTCATAGTTCAGGCACTTATTCCCAGGTCAATTGGAACGAAAGCATGAGAATTCCCTTTGCATCAACTGCTATAGAGTTCTGTTCCAGATGAGTGCTGGTAATTCTACAAAAGAAGTGCTTAATTTGAACTTAGCATTTTGATGTAGCACTGGCCTATACTGTACTAGAACCAAGTATTCTCATGATTCAGGTTGAGCTTCGGTAGTATGGATTGCTGGCGGTAAGTTCTACTATTTGACTGATTTTGCCCTTTTTGATTCCCCTTGCAATATTTGTCGCTTGGTTTCACAATAAATGTGAATTAAGTCTTGATTAGTTGATAAATTGGGTTGAATTGAGGCCTAGTTGCAGAACCAAGTGCAACATGCAGTTTAAATATTTTGTGGTTTAGTTATGATTAGCTGTGCATAATTGAAACATAAAAGCATGTCATATCTTCCCCTTTGCATGAGCATCTTTGTGAACTGAGCTTTTAGTTTGCTTCTTTGTGTCAAATTCGCTTTTTGAGTTTTTGAGGGACAAAATCTTGGTGACTCTCTCTTTGACAGGTGGGGTATTTGGTGGGAATAGGGGAGAAAGACCGGTACCTCCTGAGAAAGGAGTTTTTCCTTTGAATCATCAACATGAATGTGACCTGGTAAAAGCAAAGGATTCGTTGAAGTTCTGAAAATGTGTGAACAGGATAAGAAAGAATATATAGCATGCCTGAAAACCTCAGGGTTTAAGACAGAAAAATGTAGAGATCTGTCTAAGAAATACTTGAAGTGCTGTATGGAGAGGTAATCCTATCGTCATTTGAAAATCTGTAATGAAAATCCGTCATTAAACAATTTTATAATGGTTTTTTTTGTGAGCCCTAGCTTCTGTATTTACCTGCCAGTAGTTGATCTTGACCCCACTGGTACCATATATTAGTGAAGGGCCCATGCTATGAAGTGAATGAAATGATTTCACGAAGATGGCTTGTCCTTCAAATCTTTGAAAAGACAAAAAAGAAAGAGTCAAAATACATTTTATTCCCTGAGAAACATTTTGTCATTCTCTCATTTTTAAACCACTTTGCCAAGTTGAACATTCAATTATGCTAAGCACCCAAATTTTTTATCTGTCAATGGAGGAGGAAAGAAGAATAATTCCATAATCCCCACCCTGCCCCAAAGAAGAAAAACAAAGAACAAAGGGGAAAAGTTTGGCAAGCAGGGGGAACTTTGTGCAGAATTGCTACTTTACGAAGCTGAACATTTATATATTTACCATTACTTTTACCTGTTCTTGTTTCCACATTCTTTTCAGAAACTTGATGGCCAGACAAGACATGTCAGAACTTGGATTTGGAAAAGAATTGGAAACAGACTCTATTAATATAGATGATCAGAAAGACATAGTTGCTTTGTTTTTATTAGCAATGAGTAATTTGGCAAGAGCCCCCATTTTTATATTTTATTTTTTTTATTCTCTCTTTTGGATAATAGTTGCTTTGTTTTTATTGCACACAGACCAATGATTTCGAATCGTACAATGTATCGTGTATCGTAGTATTTAGTATCGTATCGTGTATCGAGTATCGTATCGAATCGTTTAAGATACGTTAAATTATTCTAGTAATTAAGTAATATAACTACTTATGAAAGAATTTCATTAAAATAAATTTCCAATAACAAAATATATCATATTTCTATGATATAACGTTAAGTCGCATACTATATAATCATTATACATTAACAAAATAAAACTACTTCATTGTCAATTCTCAAAAACAACAAAAAGAAGAACATCTTCATGACTTAACCTATCAACTATCAACTACTAGAAAATTAAATTATAAATAACAAATGTTGACTATTTAAATGTAAATAACAAATTAAACTATAAAATTAACATATTTTGACAAATTAAATAACAAATTAACATAGATTAAATAATAAATTTTGACTATTTAAATGTAAATAACAAAATAAATTAACAGAAATTAAATAACATTTTTTGATAAATTAAATAACAAATTAAGAGATTTTGATAAATTAACTAACATACTAATAGAGATTAATAATAAATTAACATATTAAATAACAAACTAACAGATTTTAACAAATTAACAAAGATTAGATAACAAATTAAGAGATTTTGATAAATTAATTAACAACTTAATAGAGATTAAATAATAAATTAATAGATTAAATAGCAAATTAATAGATTTTAACAAATTAAATAACAAATTAACACAGATTAAATAACAAATTAAAATATTTTTACAAATTAACCAACCTAATTCCTGGTGATTTTTTCGATTTCCATCCCCTGACTTCATCTTCCTCTTCTGACTCCTGGTGATCTCTCTCGTTTGATAAATATAGCAAGAAAGAATTGAATGATTAACGATGACAAAGCGATCACAAAAGAATTAATTGGTTATCGCAAACCGTTTAGTAGACAAAGAGGAAGCGACGATGGCGAAGCGACAGAACGCACACAATTTAATCGGTGTTGTATCGTTCGATACGATACGATACGCGTATCTTATCTTCGAATCGCAATGATTCTGGCGATTCAGCAATCTTACGATACAACGCCACGGTTCGCATCGTCAGTCCTTTGACTCGTACCGTATCGTACGATTCGTATCGTGAATCGTACGATACTGAAATCACTGACACAGACATTCAAGAGATAGAACTGCGGATTAGAACATATATAGGAACAAATTGAATTTGGTGCTCTTAGTTGTTTATCCAAAATGATGCTTGACACCAGTTTTTCTTGGAGAAGCTCAGTAAAAATGCCTTGGACAGTAGGTGATGGGATCTTGGAATGAAGGCCTGCGTTACTTTTGCCTTGACGGCTTTAACTTCCATTTTTTTTATGTTTTATATGCAGTTTGTTAATAGTTTGCTATATTAAACTATAGCACAAGTACCAGGCAAGAAGCAAGCATAAGAGTTCATACTGGTACATGGTTTCCCTGCAAGTGTACATTACCAGCTGGCCTCTTTAAGTTTGCTTAATCCTATTACCGCTGCTGAATAATATAATAGATTTACTATCAAATGTTTATTTTCTTCTTTAGGAGCAGGCTTTGTCTATTAGATTTTATTAACCAGAAAGAGTTCAGTATAAAGAGAAAAACAAACAAACAAACAAAAAAAATCCAGGAAAACAAGCACTCATTTATACATCTTAAAACTCAAGAGACCAAATCTTTGTAAAAGAATTAAATATTCCACCTTATTCACATGATAGAGCTGATGCACAACTTAACAAGCCTCTCAACGCACGTCTTAACTTAGCATAATTCATTTGTCATATATTTGAACCAAATTTCTACACTTTGTTCTTTAATTTTAAAATTACTAGGATTTTATGACTCTGGCTTGCTTTATGGAGATAAGCTGCATCTTTCCACCATAGATCTCTGGTATCTGGCTCTCTTCCATCTCTTCTAGGAGTGTTGTTTGCAAATTCTTGTCATCTACAAACACAAACTGAAACACCCTACACCTTTCAGTTTTCATCAAAAACTTAAAATTGAGGTGATAGTTAAAAGGTAATTGAAAGCAGTTGTGTGTAATTGTAGGTAAATGAAATTATTGTACCTTCTTTTTGGTATTCTTGTCAATGAAGGGGGAGATAATCTTCCATATCTTCATGAAGATGAATGGCACATGGATCAAAAGTACCTTGCCAAGTCTTTCAGGATAGTAATTCTGTGTATGGAAATAAAAATATATATAATGCAAATGAAATCCATAAAAAATAAAAAAAGAAACTTAGAAAAGATAATAATTAACAAAGATGCCTGCCCCAAAAAATGAACAGTAAACTGGCTAACTACAAACTGAGGAGAATTTCTGCCTCTATCCAAATAAATCATATCTGATTTAATGGAATTTATAAAAAAAAAAATACTTGATGAAAGAAGTGTATATTTGATAAAAGAATTGTTTTTTATGCCTGCATGATATCTAGGGCTGCCAAAATGCCACGTATGTCGAAATTGGAATATCCCCATCCCTTGAGATCTGCTATGCAAAGAAATTTCTCTTGGCCACTTGGCAACCTGCATCACATAATTATACAAAAACGGATGGTGGAATTAGTGATCATATTCATATACAGAAAACAAATGTTATTTTGAATTATTGGGTAGTTGAAGATACTATATTTTGAGCGAGTGTTGCTTCAAAAATTATGGAGTAAAGCAACCAATCAGATGAGAATTACCTGGCACAGACTCTGTCCAGACAGTAAACTGAAAAGCCTGTTAATTAGATAAAGATATTGCATTTATCAGAAAAAAAATTTGGCTGCCATTATTTGTATATTGAAAACATGCTACAGTATAATTGTTTGGATTTTCCTTTTCCTGTTTTTGATATTTTAGTGAAGTACATCCATGTTTTCCAGAACTAACTTACGCTTAAACTCTTCAATCTCAGCTTTAAAATGCCTAGCACCTAAAAGGACGACTATAGGTCGGCCGGCCTTGTCAAATCCCTGCATTTAATGGTACATTTTCAAATTCAAGTTATTTTCTGTCCTTAAATCAGACTACTAATATAAGCCAGGCACAAACCAACTAAACGTATGATCCTCATCCAAGATGATTGTGTACCCAACTAAACATCTGGAGAGAACTCGAGACATCAACTGTATTTGTGCTAGGGAGAGAACGATGCAGGAGAATATTTACTGGCAAAGAAAGAGATGTTATTCAAGAAACGCGAGAGATAGTGGCTGAAGCAAAAACATGGTTCAGAAAAGCAACAAATAAGCTATAGCTCTTACAATTACAAAATGCTGTGCATAAAACTTCATTCACACTTGTTTGTTTCTTTTCTTTGTTTTGTTTTCTTTAATTAGAACATTACAGTGTACATATTAGATCACCTACTGGTGATCATCAGTGGCGGATTTAGAATTTTGATTAGGGGGAGAACAATTATCGGATTATAATGGTTTATCGGGTACTAAATAAAAATAATAATAATTTAATATATATACTTAACTAATAATTTTTTTATTAAATAATAACATTTTATATATTAAAATAACAATAAAATAAAGCTCAAAGTAATAGATAATCAAGTTGATGAAGAAAGTTTTCGACTAAGGAACTTTACATTTTGATATCTTTACATAATTATTTCATTATGCACGGTATTAAATATTTTTTCTTCTCAATAAAAATAATTAGACAATTCAGAGAGGGGAGGGGGCAAATTACCGAAAATATTATCGAAAAACATTATTTTTCAAAATCCAAGGGGGCACATGCCCCCCCCCCCCCCCGGATAACCCTAGGTGATCATTCCTCAATGAATTTGGAGGCTAGACCTCCATCTTTCCCCTAAAAAAAAATTCCATTTCAAGTTAGCGCTACCTGAGTAAAGAACTTGTTTTGGGCAATCTGGTTAGGGACCTCTGAATCAGAGATGAAACCGTTTGGTATGGCTTCTTTTCTCCACTCAAGATACTTTAACAGCATAACTGATGCCTTCTCTACATTTAGATTTCTGGCTCTTAAAAACCTCCTAACAGTGAAATCATCCAGTTCCTGCACGGCATACAGTTCCCGTGTTATCTAAGGCATGAGATGTAATGAGATATAGACTGATTTTGTCATCATGCTGCTCAGCTCAGTATGGAAAAGTCTTTTAATATTATATGTCAAGTAAGTATCTGATGAGTTTGATTAACACTTTTTGTGATTTTAGCTGTGTATTTGTGGTTGTTAAATGCCTCTTTTATCAGGAGTTTATTGTTGATGACCTCCAAACTATACTGCAATTAATAGTTATTACTTATTGAAATTGTCTTTCCTATGTCATTTTCGAGGATTTCCTTTCCATGTGATAATTAAGATGAAAGAACGATGAGACAAATTAAGTCAGCATCGTCATGTTTTCTCAAGTCACCTTCTAGACGCTCGGAAAAAATCAAACAAGTGTATCTTTTGAGTTGACTCCGGTTAAGATTAAAATATTATTTGAGCTGTATGGTTTCATAACTGATTATCTTTTTATTTTTATTTTTAATGCAAAAGGTTCATTTCTAATCAAGAGAAGATGCACTTAGTATATCCTTAATTATACTCTACTGTATCCTCTAAGAAAATAAAGAAGTAAAATTCTGAAGAAAATACAGAGAGATTTTGAGAGAGAGAGAGAGAGGGAGACCTTAGAAGTAGGATGTTTGGCTTGAACGGAGGCACGCAGCTCAGCAACCAATTGGGCTTCAAGTCGGTCGGTTTCGGTTCCGGTTCCGGTTCCGGTTCCGGTCTGAGATCCAGATCGAGCTCTCTCTATTTCTATTTCTGCTTCCTTGATGCTGTGAAACTCCATGGTTTGATTCATGCACGCTCCAGTCCAAACAAACCTTCACTCAGAATTAGATAGAAAGATGCATGCATATATGTGTGTTGAATCAATTAACCGAACTAAACCAAATTAAACTGTTAACTGTATATATTAATATATATGAAGGCGTTTGTATTGATTGGAAATCTGGAACCGGGGTGGCATGGGGTATATATGTTGTAATGAAATTTTGGCAGAGGAGAAGAGAGGAGAGGGGTATTAATGTATTATGAGTTTATGACGTACGAGTGCATGTATTGTATGCGTCAGGCGACTTGAATGAATGAGGGAGGAGAGGTACAGGTACCACCGAGCGTTGGTGCTCGCAGCGGTTTGAATTGGTTGTTGGGGATCACTAAATGCATTTTGGTCTCTTTTTCCTTTTTCTTTTTCTTTTTCTGTCCTTTGTGTATTGTGCTGATTATATGTCCTGCACTCGCATGTATCGCATGACCATGTTTTGTATTTTAGTTACTTACCAGAAAATTAATATATATATATATAGAGAGAGAGAGACGTGAGCTTAAGCTCACAAAGACTTTCCGTGAGCTTAACTCAAAAAACATATTAAATCATCTCAAAATTTTAATTTATCATTCTCATTAAAATCTTTATATGAAAATCTCGTGGGATGCAAAAATTTGAAGTGTTTTGAGATTATTAAGTCACCGTTTTTAATTTTTGAAAATAATATTCAAGTATTGAATATATTATTATAATTTTTAGAGCTGATTTTCAAAAATTAAAAACCACAACTTAAAAAGCTCAAAACGCTCCAAACTTTTGCATCCCATGAGATTTTCATATAAAGAATTTAATGAGAATGATAAATTAAAATTTCGAAATGATTTGATATATTTTTTGAGTTAAGCTCACGAAAAGCCTCCGTGAGCTCTCAGTATCTCTAATATATATATATATTATGATATTTTCTCTTCTCAATGAGTCAATATTCTGTGGAGTAGCTGGAGAACAGTGAGCAGCTGCGACCATTTCGTACCGTATGACTATGATCTCACGTACAAACAAAACATTTTCATCCAAGATGTTCTCATCATCTACATTGCTCAAGTATTTCACGGAATGCCTTTTATTTGTTTGTTTGTTTATTCGTTCCTTATGTAGAATGTGTTGGTTCTAAATTCTAATTATGCCATTGCCAGCGTAAGTCCCAGAGTTCACATCAAGGCGGGTAGGTTCAAAGCTCATCACACTGATTTTGGTTTTATGATTTGTACAATTATTAAAGCAGTTGGTTAAAATATAGGTGTAAATTTTGACATTATTTAATGATAGTTACGTCTATCAAACTCATTTTTAGTTCAATGACATTAAAAGTACTTTGCCCCCACTTCAAATATCATGTACATGAATTTTGATGCTAGAAAGTATTATTTTTATATAAATGTTTGTATCTCCAAAAAATCAAGTAGATATTAAGTTTGAATTTGTACACGAGTCGTCAATTTTAGTCTATCAAAATCCACCCACGACAGTATCTAGAAATAAAGTAGGATGATTTCTTTTTCTGAAGATATAATTAAGCTTCAAATCATGAAATGTTTAGTAGGAATCTCAAGGGCAGACGAGAACTGAATTTTCGTGGTCCATGCAGAGAGAAAAATAAAAATCATATATATCATAATTCAAATAATATGAACAAAAATAATTATGTGGTCAAGCAATTAATGACCAGGCAAAAGCTCGACATGCAACGTGCTCTGCACTAGATGTGATTATTATATATATTGAGTAAAGATATCGTGAGCTTAAACTCACGGAGATCTTCCGTGAGTTTCTTAAAAAGTATATACCAAATTATCTTTAAATTTTAATTTATCATCATCATTAAATTCTTTATACTAAAATTTTGTGGGATACAAAAATTTGGAGTGTTTTAAACTTTTTAAGTCACCGTTTTTAATATTTAAAATGATGTTCAAGTATTGAATTATATTATTATTATTTTTAGAGCTGATTTTTAAAAATTAAAAACCATGATTTAAAAATCTCAAAATACTCTAAATTTTTGAATCTCACGAGATTTTCATATAAAGAATTTAATAAGAATGAAAAATTAAAATTTAGAGATGATTTGATATATTTTTTGAGTTAAGCTCACGGAAGACTTACGCGAGCTTAAGCTCACGGTATCTTTACTCTCTCTCAATATATATACATACACACTACGTACGGCACATATGACCCGTGTAAAGTACAAATGGTCAATCCTACCTGTCAAAATAATTTTCATATGAAAATCTTTTTATAGATCAAAATTTATATTTATTTAGAATCTTTTTACTATTTTTTAAGACAGTTAGAAAATCACTTGATTTAATTATTATGGGCCATTCAAAATGAGTGATTTTCTAGCTATTTTATAAAATAGTAAAAAATATAAAATTTGGTTCCCAATTGAATTTTCATATGAATAATATTTTGACCGGTCGGATCGACCATTTAAACTTTAAAGACAAAGAATGACACATGCCATATGTGCTACGCGTAGCAAAATAGCCTAAACTATATATATATAGGGAGACCTTACGGTGATTCACGAAGCAAAAAGATATTTTGCTTCAATTTCAAATCTCATATACCGAGAGCTCGAAATATCAATCTAATTAGTCCATAATAATTTAGATATTAAAAACTTATTGAATACCAAATTTTATAATTTTTGGAGCTTTATAATTATTTTTTTCGATTTTTTAAAGTTGATAAATTTTTAGGTGCATCTATCATTATTTTATTATTATTTTTGAGGTATTTTTTTAAAATCCTAAAAATTAGTTAGAAAGCAATGTAATCTGGTATTCCATGAGATTTAAATATGCAGTTTATGTTGGATGAATTAGATTGGCAATTTAAAATTTGATTTTGTAAGATTTTTTTTAAGCCGAAACAAAACCCTCTTTGCTTTGCGAAGCACCGTAAGATCCCCTTATATATATATATATATATATATATATAGTAATGCTATGGTACTTCGTGAAGCACAAAATCTTTTGTGCTTCGCATCCGTATCTCAAATTTAAAAGTTCAAACGGCCGATCCAAACCGTTGAACATCATCTTCATATTTAAATATCCTTGGAGATCAAATTTTATATTTTTTTGATTTTTTTTGCTATTTTTTAGATGGGTACAAAATCGCTAGTTTTGGATGGTGGAGAAGTCGTTAGATCAGCAAACTTTATATCCATTTAAAAAATAGCAAAAAATTTCAAAAAAATGTAAAATTTGATCTCCAAGGATATTTCAATATGAAGATGATGTTCAACAGTTTGGATCGGCCGTTTGAACTTTTAAATTCGAGATACGAATGCGAAGCACCATAGCATTACTATATATATATATATATATATATATATATATATATATATTATATAGGGTTGGGTTATGATGCTATGCATATAACAGATAGCTCTCGTGTTATGGACCGTTTCTTCATTCTCAAAGTCAAAATGATCGGCCTGGACCGCTCAAAATAATTTACATATGAAAAACTAGTTGGGACCAAATTTTATATTTTTTTCAATTTTTTACTATTATTTAAGATAGTTTGAAAATCACTTTATTTAATTATTATGAGTCGTTCAAAAATATGATTTTTCTAACTATATAAAGAAGTAGTAAAAAAATTCTAAAAAATATAAAATTTGGTCTACAACTAGATATTCATACATAAATCATTTTGAACGGTTCGAATCGACCATTTAGACTTTGAAAATTAAGAATAATTTATAACATGGGAGTGATCTATGCTATGTATAGTACCGTAGCCCGTCTTTCTTTATGTGTGTGTGTATATATATATCGAGAGAGAATTAGGTTATGGCACTATGTGTAACGTGAATGACTCATGTGCTACAAATTATTTATCCATTGTTAAAGTTCAAATGATCGATCTAACCACTTAAAATAATTTCCATATGAAAGTCTAATACTAGACCAAATTTTATATTTTTTAAAATGTTAGAAAGCTTGATATAATTATTATGAGCCATTTAGAAGAATTAATTTTTTAACGATATAAAAATATAAAAATATATAAAATTTGATTTACAACTAGATTTACATATGATATCATTTTGAGTGATCGGATTGACCATTTAAACTTTAAAAATAAAGAAATAATCTGTAGCATATGGGTCATCTGTACCATGCGTAGTACCACAGCTTATATATATATATATATATATATATATATATATATAGAGAGAGAGAGAGAGAGAGAGGAAGTATTTGTATTTTAGTCAATATGAAAAATATATTAAAAATATATATTTAAAGTCTTCAAAATTTTAATTTATCATGCTCATTAAATTCTACATATGAAAATCTTGTGGGATACAAAAAAAAATTGGGTGTTTTGAATTTTCTAAATCATTGTTTTGAATTTTTAAAAGATCAGTACAAATATTAAATATTTTGTTAATACTTTTAGAGCTGATTTTTCAATAAAATTCAAAATAATGACATAGAAAATTCAAAACACCTAAAATTTTATATCGCACAAAATTTTATATAAAAAATTTAATGAACATGATAAATTAAAATTTTAAATATTTTAAAGTATACTTTTTAATCTATTTTTTTTATCTGCCGTAATGTGAATGTTTTCGCTCTATCTCTCCCTATATATGATATTTTGCGAAAAACATGAAAGAAAATTTCAGTCGATATATAAAATTATAACCTTTACTGTATATCACCAAAAGGAGAAAAATGAAAATGAACAAAACAAGAGAGATAACCTTAAGTCAAATTGATGGAACCTCTGACAGTTTCAAAATTAATTGACAACAAACTGACAAACCCAATCCAACCAAATCAATGGAGAATGCAAATTCGTCTGACCCCATCAAACAGTCCATCTTAGCTGCGAATCCAAAGACGAACATTTCTATGAAATATTAATCTCAATTATAATTATAAGCAGGACTAATTTTAAAATTTTCTCTAATCTTCACTCCCAGTTATAGACTTGTAATGCCTCCGTTTTTGACTGCTCGAATTCGACTGGATTTTGACAGTTGACACCAAACAACACGCTAGCTGGAACTGGAATTGTTGAAATCAAAGGTCTAAATAGCGACCGCTACGAAGCTAGATTTGACAGGACTCCTGCTATAGTTTTCTTTATGAAAAACGCGATGACTAAATATTTTCTTATTTAGTCTTTTATACATGACTAAAATAATACTTTGAACTATTTGATTTTTGAAAGTAATATGAGCTGAGGCGGAATTTTAATATAAAGGGGACCGAGATATATAGGGTGAATCTATGTGTAATCGGAAGTCGATTGTCCCCCTAGATTTTAAAAAATAATATTTTTAAATTAAAATTTTACTAATTTGTCCTCTCTGGATCTATTCTTTTTCTCTTTGGATTGTTTAATTTTTTTTCATTGAGAAAACATATTTAATATCATGAATAATGAAAAAAATCCTCATCGACTTATTAGATAAAAATATATGTTAATTATTATTTTTATTTAGTACTCGAATAGTTAATGGATTTGAACCCGATAAGCTATTATAATTTGATTATTGTCTCTAGTTAAAATCATGTATCTACCCTTCGAGATATGGATTTATGTCACTAGAGCATTAAAATCAATAAATTAAAAGAGTTAATACACCTCACAAAATTAAAATACATAATAAATTTTAGTCATGACATATAACTTCTATGAGATTGGAGGAGCCCCCAACCCTCCTTGTCTCCATCCCTGACTGTGAGATTTAACACATCACTTTAGTTATATATAGTTCATCATCATTTTATAAACTAATGGGATTGATTAATGAGAATCAATTTTCATTTAGACTTGTAATTCACAAAAAAATTAAGGAAGATGATATATTAAATTACATGGCACTTTAATTCTACTTTTGCAGAGGGATATATAGAAAATTATCTTATTTTGATGGTTTTGATAATGAACTACTTGATCATATGTATGGAATGTTTAAACTCTAACTAATCAAATTGAAAATAAAAGTATCAAATACTTAAACTCCAACACACGTTGATTATGGAAAAACTACGGAATTTTTTGCTCATTGATTAATGGGAAGACTAAAATTTTCAATTGAACACAAATACTTTTTTATTGTTGGATTATTAAACAATAATTATTATCATTTCAAAAAATTATATAACTTCATATTCTAATTTTTACCGTTATTTTTTCAATATTTGCGCTCCCAATAACGCCGCTATCTGCTATGAAAAATACTTTGTCATTATGAATCCACTATCCGTTGTTTAAACCTTTGATTGAAATTCAATAATGCCTCTCTATGTGGATTTCAGATCAAATCAAATTAAATTTGCATAGAAGAGAGAAATAATCAAATAATGAAAAAACTGAGAAAAAAACTATTAACCCATGCAATTAGCTATATGATATGTGTGTGTAATTAGCTTTTCAGATAATAAACAGCTTAATTTTTTTTCACCGTCTTCTTAATTTATTTTATCTTGACATACTTATATTAAAAACAATTTATAATACAAGTATTTCAACATAAGTTAAATTAGGCCAAAACAAGTATGACCAAAAAGAAGCACAATTCTTATTTGAATGCAAGTATACATGTCAAAAAAAAAAGGAGAATTTTCTTTGTGGAGGCCACTGAACGTGACACTTTATCTGTTTTTAATTACTAAACTTAATCATTTAGTCCCTCTGTTAATTTTTCCATCATAGCACGCCTTTAATTACTGCGAAACGGCGTCTTTTTGTTAGGAGAAATGATTAACTTCGTCGACATAAAGTAGGATTTTTCATTAAATGTTGGGAATCTAATAATTAGTAATTGTAGGTCTGTTCTCTGGTGCAACTTTCAGATCCACCAATAGTGAATCAGAAGCGTACCGTGACGGCGTACGTACCAATGAAATTGCTCCCAAAGAGACAGAGTAATTGTATCTGCCTGCCAAGTGCCAGGCTGCCACTTGAACTGCACGTGATCCATCATTAATGATGATTATGACATGGACTAATTGGGCCTTGCACAAAGCCTATTTCAATTAGCCACAAATTGTGTGAGATCTGAGAAGCAGCATCCATATAATGTTCATTCCTGTTGAAGTTATAATTTCTTCTCAATTCTGTTTATCATACTAAATGTTACATAATAAATGAGTATAATTGTCCTAATTAGTTTTATTTGTTTCTTAAATTTCTCTCAATTATATATATCAACTTTCTTTAAATTTTGAATGTCGTTCCTATCAATTATATATTTATTTTATATTAATTTTGTATTCATAATTAAAATTTATATTAATTGTTAAATTATTTTTTATTTCTTTATTTTCTTATGAAAAATCTGACGTTTTGTATTTTTAAAAGCAATAATCTGTAGTAACGTAACGTATGAATAAAATACTAATAATATTGTATGGTTGCTATACGAATAAAAATACTACATGTATGAAGTACTGATCGCTCCATAAATAATGATTCCATTCACCGTGTATCATTTTCCACTTAGGGAGCTGTGATACAGAGATATACTTGTTGATACTAATTATTTATACTTAAATTGACTGAAAGTTGAAAACCTATCATATCTATTGATTTATGTATCTATAATTATTTTTTTCTATTTTTAATTTTTTTTATATTTCTCAAAATATCATTATCAAAATTTTCAAAACAATCTATTGCGGAGGAACCCAACTTTAAATATACCATTTTATCTCTAATTCAGAACTTCTTGCGAAAAAGAAATAACAACAATAACAAAGTCTTTAATCTCAAATAAATTGAGGTAGGCTAGAAATGAAACCCCAATCTATAAATATAAGATAAGAGATCTCAAATATCAATGATGATGATGATGAAAATAATAATAAAAAAAATATTAATGATGATGATGATAATATGATAATAATAATGATAATGATGTTAATAATATACTAATAATAATAGTAAAATAGTATAATAAACTTACATTATAAAGTATATTTCTAAATTCTTAATTCTAAAGCTTAAAATCTAAAATCTAAGAATTAAAAAATTAAGAATCCGAAGTCTATAACTTTACTATTAGACTCTAACTCCTAAATCATAGTTCTGGTACATGAATCGTCATCTTACAAGCACTCATATCCAAAGCAATTTTTTTAGATATGTTTTATCCTTCAAATCTTTTTTATTGCTTCCTCTCATGTAAGTCTCGGTCGACCTTTTTCCTCTTCTTATGTTACCAGGATGGCTTAGAATACCACTACGTATTAGTGTCTCAGGAGGCCTTCGTTGGATATGATCAAACCATCACAAACGGTGTTGGACCAGCTTCTCTTGAATTAGTGCTACCAAATTTATCACGTATATCATCATTTTTGATTCGATATCTCCTTATGTGGCCGTATATCTAGCGCAACATCCGTATTTCAGCTATACTCATCTTCTTGACGTGTTGTTCTTTTATAACCTAACATTTTGTTTCATACATCATCATCGCAGGCCTAATCGCCATTCTATAGAATTTGTCTTTTAGTTTGTTTAGGAATTTCTTATCACAGAGAATACTAAATGCTTGTCTTCATTTCACCCATCTGGCTCTTATTTTATGATTAACATGTTCATTGATGCCTCTGTTACTCTGCGACATCGATCTTAAATATTAAAATATGTTATTCATAGATACTACTTGTCCGTCTAAACTAATATTTTCATAATCTGAGTTGTCCCCGCTGAACTGACACCTCATATATACAGTTTTAATCATATTAAGTCTAAAATCTTTCGATTCTAAAGTCTATCTTCACAACTCTAGTTTCTGATTGACTCTAATATTGCTCTCATTAATCAGCACCACATCGTCAGCAAAGAACATGCATCAAGGAATGTCTCCTTGTATATCCTTTGTGATCTCATCCATCACTAAGGTTAAAATATATAAACTCAATGCTGATCCTTGATGTAATTATATCTTAATAGAAAATATATTGAACTCACCATCACACGCTCTGACACAAGTCACAACATTTATGTACATATTCTTAATAAGGGTAACATACTTTATTGGGACTAATTTCTTTTCAAGCGCCCATCACATGATATTTTTTGATATTTTATCATACAATTTCTCCAAATTAATACATATCATATGTATGTTTTTCTTTTATTTCTGATATATCTCTATTAGTTGTCTTATCAAGAAAATTACCTCCATGGTGAACCTTTCAGGCATAAAACCAAACTGATTTTTAAAGACGATTGTTATTTTTCTTAAACGATACTCGATCACTCTTTTTCAAACTTTCATAGTATGACTCATGAATTTAATTCTTTTATAATTAGTACAACTTTAAAATAATATAATAAACCTACATTATAAAGTATATTTCTAAATTCTTAATTTCAAACCTTAAAATTCTAAAATCTAAGAATTAAAAAATTAAGAACCCGAAGTCTATAACTTTACTATTAGACTCTAACTCCTAAATCATGGTTCTGCTACATGAATCGTCTCTTACAAGCACTTATATCCAAAGCAAACTTTTTAGATATATTCTATCCTTCAAATCTTTTTGTTTATTGCTTCCTTTCATGTAAGTCTCGGTTGACCTCTTCCTCTTCTTGTGTTATCATGATGACTTAGAATAACACTACGTATTAGTGTCTCATGAGGCCTTCGTTGGATATGATCAAACCATCACAAACGGTGTTGGACCAGCTTCTCTTGAATTAGTGCTACCAAATTTATCACATATATCATCATTTCTGATTCGATATCTCCTTATGTGGCCGTATATCTAGCGCAACATCTGTATTTCAGCTATACTCATCTTCTTGATGTGTTGTTCTTTTATAACCTAACATTTTGTGCCATACATCATCATCGCAAACCTAATCGCCATTCTATAGAATTTATCTTTTAGTTTGTTTAGGACTTTCTTATCACAGAGAATACCAAATGCTTGTCTTTATTTCACCCATCTGGCTCTTATTTTATGACTAACATGTTCATTGATGCCTCTGTTACTTTACGACATCGATCTCAAATATTCAAAATATGTCATTCATAGATACTACTTGTCCGTCCAAACTAATATTTTTATAATCTGAGTTGTCCCCGCTAAACTGACACCTCATATATTCAGTTTTAATCCTATTAAGTCTAAAATCTTTCGATTCTAAAGTTTATGTTCACAACTCTAGTTTCTGATTGACTCTAATATTGCTCTCATTAATCAGCACCACATCGTCAGCAAAGAACATCTATCACTAAGGTGAAAATATATAAACTCAATGCTGATCCTTGATGTAATTATATCTTAATAGAAAATACATTGAACTCACCATCACACGCTCTGACACAAGTTACAACATTTGTGTACATATCCTTAATAAGGGTAACATACTTTATTGGGACTAATTTCTTTTCAAGCGCCCATCACATGATATTTTTTGATATTTTATCATATAATTTCTCCAAATCAATACATATCATATATAAGTTCTTCTTCTATTTCTGATATATCTCTATTAGTTGTCTTATCAAGAAAATTACCTCCATGATGAACCTTTCAGGTATAAAACCAAAACTGATTTTTGAAGACGATTGTCATTTTTCTTAAACGATACTCGATCACTCTTTTTCAAAGTTTCATAGTATGACTCATGAATTTAATTCTTTTATAATTAGTATAACTTTAAATATCTACTTTATTCTTGAAGATTGATACTAATATACTTCTTCTCCACTCATCAGGCATTTTATTGGACTGAAAAATGATATTAAATAACTTAGTAACCACATTATTACTACATCTCTGAGACATCTTTATACCTTAATTGGGATGTCATCAGGTCCCAATGCTTTACCTATTTTTATCCTTTTTAAAACTTCTTTCACCTCAGACTTTTGAATTCTTCGAACAAATCGTTTGATAGTGTCATCAAATGAGTCGTCCAACTCAGTCGCGATTTTCTCACTCTCTTAATTGAACAGCTTGTCGAAATATATTTCTCTATCTGTTCTTAATATCATTATCCTTCATAAAAAATCTATTAGTCTTATCCTTAATACATTTAATTTGGTTGAAGTCTCTTATTTTCCTTTCTCGAAACTTAGTCATCTTATAGACATCACTTTCGCCATCTTTCATATCTAATTTCCGATACATCTCCGCATTTATCTGACTCCTTGCTTCGCTCATAGATTTCTTTGTGTTTCTTCTAGCTTCTTTGTACTTCAATATGTTTTCATCACTTCTGTGGTGATGTAAACGTTTATAGTATTTTTCTTCTCACTGATTATTTTTTGTACATCATCATTTCACCACCAAATGTCTTTATGTTCACGTTTATTTTCCTCTAGTTACTCCAAACACCTCTATAGTCACATTTCGAATGTGAGTTGTCATCTCATTTCACATACTATCTGCATTTTCACCTGCGTTTCACGATCATTTTGCAAATAACTTTATCCTTAAACATCTAAGAAGTGTCCTTTTGAGCTTCCACCACTTCATTCTCGTGATTTTCGTGCATCAATCTCGTCGGACGTGTACTTAAAAATAAAAGTCAGCCACCAAAAACTAAGTTTTTAAATAAATTTGAATTGAAATGATTTCCGATTATTTTTATTATTTCCATATTAGTTTTCTAACTGGAAAAGGGGTAAGACCAAACTAAGTTTGTTCTAAAAGATATAAATAAAAGAAAATGGTTGTATTACGCCAACAGAACTGAAGCATGCTTTAAACTTTCCCGTCTCTCACTTTAATTGTATTTTATTTATTTTCTTTCTTTCTTTTCATTTTATTAGTCAATAACTCAATATCTTTGGTACAGTTTTAAGATGACAATGAATCGGATATGATCGAAATTCAATTCATTGTCTCAAATCATAAGTTGGTCCATCTCATTCAAGGCGTTGAGCCTCAAATTTGAGATCGGGCTCTTCTATTACAAATTAGAAAAAAAAAAGTATTGCACTAAAATTGAAATTTAGAATTACAGTATTAAGTTGGATCGGAATTCTAAAATTATTCCTCAGCAATGGTCAGATTTTAAAATCTTTTATCTTTAATAGGATGCAATCTACCTACGTCTTGAAGGATTTGGAGCTCAAAATTTCCATCAATTTTAAGAATGATAGTGAAAAAACAAAATACCAGACGTCTTGTATAAAAATATTTCCTGGTGGGGAGAGGTCATTGATCCGACCTCTCTTTTGCCACCCTCTTTTTTCTACTTCTCATTTATTGATTATTCTTTAAAATATATTTTTTTCATTCAATTTTCATCTGTTATTTGTTCGTCTTTTTCATCACTTCTTTTATTTTAGCAAAACGTGGTTAGTTTTTCTTCATAAAAAGTATTGTGTCATGAGTTATTAGAGAAGATGAAGTATATTTCAATTTCAGCAAATTCAAAAGGAAGATTGAAGAATTAAAGTCTTGCGGAATGATCAACAAAAAGTTTGTAAGTAACTAATTTAGTTGTTAAGGCCGAATTTTCAAAATTTATTATTAGTTTTTTCTTTTTTTCCCCTTTTCAGCTAAAAGTTTGTAAGGGTTTCATTTATTATTTCGTTCCTCTTGAATTTTGAATTTAATTTGGTATATTTTAGGAATTTAAGTTTATTTTTAAGTTCGAGAGGGTCGAGGCAAAGAAAGAAGAGATGGCTTGTCTACTTGCTCAAACAATGCTAGTCTCATATCTGACCCGCTATCAGCACTCGGCCTTGCAGCAAGTAGGAAGGTAAACTCAAACGTCGGTGGGCTTATGCTCATTTTCTTTCGAAAAACTCACGGGGTGTGCTCAATCGGCGCTTGCCTCATTCTTATCATCTATATTATATCCGACTCACATACAAAAACAAGTAAGACAAAACAACGGCAAACCTGTCAGGTGGATGTGACATTTTGTTTCACTCCCCCTTGAATATTGAACTTAGTTTAATGTATTCTAGGTGTTTAATTTTTACTCTTAAGTTCGAGAGGGGCGAATTTATTGTTTTGTTCCTCTTGAATTTGAACTTAGCTTAATATACTTTTAAATTTAAATTTAATTTTTCACACTTTTCAAACTAAACTCTGTTGTGCCTATCTGAAATGGTGGATTGGATAGGTGGCATAATTTCCATGACTCCACATGTAAACAAAATTTCTGAGGCAATTGTTATAATCGTAATAAAAAAGACCTAAAATTTGTGTACTTTGATCAATTGTATGAACGTGAGATTATTTTTTCTTTCGTCAATTGAAAATAAAAAAAAAAGTGTGTGCTAGCACAGATTTTAATGCATTAAACGGATTTTCTTTCAGTCCAGTATTGACTGTTGACAAATATATATGTTATGTGTTGATTATCAATAAATTGACTGAATAAACAATCCAAGTATCGCTTTCTACCCTTTAGTTTCCATGCAGCATCTTGACACCTTTGTGTGCCAAGAAAATAATTAATTAACACATAAAGCGCCATCATGCCATACTTAAATTTGATTATAAAAGTCTTAAATTGAGATGATTCCTAATTTAAGCATGACACTAATACAATTTCTCAACACTTGGCATTCACACCAAAAAGCAAGTCCCTTTCTACAGCACAAAAGTTTCTAAGATCCTTATCCACATAGCTAATTTGATTTGCTCCTTAATCTCCGGAACTAATTGTTAATTAAAAAAACAAACCACATGTATTATTTTGAATATTATTCTCTAATTTTCAATCATGTCTCAAATGCTTTGAGCTCCATCCATCACTCCGCCGCCTCCAATCTCCTTTCTACGATTCCAATTCCAAATCTAAGTCCATGGCGCGAATTGTCGCTCGAGCGCTCCCCTTCTCCGGCCGCACGCTCCTCCCTCCTCCGCCTATCTCCGCCGCGCTCCGATGGTTCTCCTCTTCCTCTCGTCACGGCCTTCCCTCTTCTCCCTCCGACTACCCCGCACTTCTTCTTCCCACGCTCAGTCAACCTTCGATCTCGTGGAGAAGCATCAACGTGTCTCCTGGCTGCTCGCACCAGCATCCTTTCGCTGGATACTTGATGGCGAGTGTGAGAGGGCTTCGTAAACTCCGGAGGCGAAATGGCGCGACCAAAAAGCGGTCTCCGCCGCCAAAGAATCGGGAGATCGAGCTCTGTGTCAGAATCGGTTTGCACGATGATTTGCCCAAAGACCTTGAAGTTTTGGTACAACTTCTTTGTAATATTTTCTTTTTTTATACGAATTTTGTTAGCTTATTCTGTGCAAATGTCAAATGTGTTAAAATCGTTACAGTCTGTATGGAAGTGACTGTTTCCTTCTGTACTGGTACTGTTTGAAAACCTTTAGGATGCTGCATCAATAGACAGTAAAATAAGACACTGGTAATTGCTAAAGAAAATTATCAATAAATAAAATTGAAGGTTGCCTGCGCGGTTCCAGAAGACATCACTCCTGTAAATGAGAGAACCCGTGTTGTACGTACATCTTAAAAACCTATTGGTTACTTCACCTTTGATTCTGTTTTAAATAGAATGTTGCAGAGATGATGAAACTGAATGGTCCTATGGCAATGAAGATTGCATTTGATGGCCTCAAGGATTCAAAGTACAAGACAAGAGATAAATCCATAACTGATGTAGGGAAGTATGAAAAAGCTGAATTATCTCTGGTTTTCTGCAATGATGAGTGTATCAGAAAGATTAATAATGAATCGAGAGGAAAGGATCATGCCACTGACATGGTATCAGTGTCACATCACATACCTGATCTTGACTTCCCTATTGTAAGTGTTTGAAATTCTAAAATTTCAAATTTTAACAGAATATGTTGAAGTCTTCTTTTTTATTGAATCACTGAACTTGCCCTTCATCCATAGTGAGCTGAATAAGTACCTAGCATTTCATTATATTTGTTCCCAAGCGGTTACAATTACTACCAGACAGAACAAAAGAAGGCACTTATGGTTATGGGGAATTAGGAAGAGAAAACTGTATCACTTCCTCGTTCCTACTAACCAAATGCATGCTTTCAGAAGATAATCTTGATAATGTTGTTTGCATTTTGAGTACTCTCTGGAGCTTTAGTCCATATTTGCCTTTCCTCTCATTCTTTTTCTTCCATTCTGCAACTGATGAGAAGTAGAAATTCCACTGGCAATATCGTTCCAATTAGAGTTGAACCAACTCCTGACCTGAGAGGAACAGTAAAAGAAGGAGAGTTACGTTATTCAGTATTCAGTAAACAAGCCTTCTTTTTGTTTCCTGTTCTTAAGGTTTGCTCTTCTTTTGGTACAGTTAACACTAGGCGAAGTGGTGATTTCTGTTGAGACTGCTGCTAGACAAGCTGAGGAGAGAGGCCACACACTTCTCGATGAAGTTAGAATTCTCCTGGTAAATGCCACTCAAACTTGTAAAATGATTTTCTAGTATCATATCTCGTTTTTTATATCTAATGCAGTTTTAGCTGATATGCAAATAGACGTGGGAATTTCATCTAGTTTGTATTTTACAAATCACATTGAAACATCACTTATAAAATTTGAGTGAGGCCACACCAGGCTGAACCCCTTATTTTCTTTTGTTAACCATTCTAAATTTTTGCATAGATGATCTGTGTTTGGATTTTAGATCTTAATCAGGATCACATGGTTTTTAGTCCAATTTAAACTTATTAACAAAATGGGGCATTATCTAGCTGAAATTGTCATTATCTAGCTGAATACACCTTGCCACTGTTATAATGTGACCATACTGTTTCATCTGTAAAGATCTCAGAATATTGGTTGTCAGGTGCAAATGTGCAAGTGTTGTGTGCCATATGCAAAGGCCTTACAATGTTTTCTGTTACTTGGAGAAAGGGAAGGCAGTACTGTTTTAAGCATTGTTAGCAGGTCAAATATAAAAATGAAGTTTTCCTCAGGTTCGTGGCTTGTTACATCTTCTTGGGTTTGCTTATGAGTTTAGTGATGAGGCTAAAAGGGAAATCGAGAGAGAGGAGCATGTGGTTTTAGAGAGTCTAGGTTGGAGAGTACAAAGGCTGACAAAAAGCTCCAACTGCTCCTCAATTCAAGATGGTATATTTCTTTGATCTGTGTTTTAGACCTTTTTTGGTGGAGTAGTTTGATAATATGTTGATATTTGAAGCATTGTTGTGCTCTTCCTGGCTACCTGGTTGACCGACTACCAGGCTAACCATCTTGACAACTAATTTAAAATAGCATAAAAAAAATGAATTAGACCAAGATAAAAAAGGAACTCATCAAGTCAAAATTGATTAGCAGTTACTGGAGGCTGCCACTGTCATTTCCATTTTGCATTTAAGTTCACTTATTGTCATGCTGTTCTGAAATGCTTATAGTGAAAAGTTTCCGTCTAAGAATGCTTACAGAGCAGGTTTCAGAAGAAGAAATAAAGAAGGTTAAATGCTTGCGGTTTTATAGGCCAAAATTCAGCTATATATTCTGTGACATGGATGGTAAGAATTTCAATTTGCTTTTATAATTTTTTTCTTCAACCTTGGTTCTTTTCTATATTCACCTGTTCTTTCCTTGCCTCGGAATAAGGCACACTTTTGAACAGCAAAAGTCAGATTACCAAAACAACAGCTGAGGCTTTGAAAGAGGCCGTCTCTAGAGGTGTTAAAATTATGATTGCCACTGGAAAGGTAATAAATAGTCCTATAATTCAATATCATAATTGTTTTTGTTCCGCCGTTCTTCATTTTCTTAAATGTACTCTTTTTATGTGCATTAGACCCGGGCAGCAGTTATAGATTCCTTGAGTAATGTTGGTTTGGCTGGAAAAGGTGGTGTTGTCTCTAACTATTCCCCTGGCGTTTTTATTCAGGTTATATATTCATGACAAACCAAATTGTTATCTAAACTTAACATGGAGGCTTATAATAATTGAAGGTTTTATATGCTGCTGTCTCTTAGGGTCTGCTTGTTTATGGGATGCAAGGAAGAGAGATTTATAGAAGAAACCTCGACATTGGCGTGTGCAAGGAGGTAACAAGATATCTTTAAGTTTTTATTTTCATGATTCATTAGTTTACCTGTATGTTTATCTTTATTTGTTATTGTGATGTCACATCCATCATATCCTCGCAGCTTCTGGGGCTTATACCAAAATGGACATTTTGTACCATTTATTGGTTTAGTCTTTCATTTATTTCTTATACAAATCGTACCACTAGAAAATGGTTCAATGTACTGAATCAGCTTGTTGCTGTACTTGCTTTAATTGCAATGAATAGGCTGAGATTATTTTTTTATTAATTTCTTCCATGGGCATTATTTTTCAGGCATTTACTTATTCAATGAAGCACAAAATGCCTTTAATAGCATTTTGTCAGGATAGATGTCTGACATTATTTGAACATCCTTCTGTCGACTGCCTTCACACTATATATCATGAGCCCAAGGTTCTTTTTTACTGTAGATATCATCTTTTCTTTAAAAAAAAAGAAGAGGATTCTGGAAAGTGCATGTATTTCTGCTGAGGCTAAATTTTTCTTACAGGCTGAAATTATTCCATCAATTGAAGAACTTCTCAACACTGCAGAGATTCAGGTAGGTTTGTATACTTATGGGTGTGTGCATTTGAACACTGGCGTTATAGTTACATGGATAATTAATTATTTTTCTTCCTTTTTCTGACTCTGTATATTTGTAAACTGGCTTGTTAATCCAGTTGTAACTTTGCTGTTTTATACTCCAATAGTAATCTCGATTGGCCTGTTTTGTAGAAATTAATTTTCCTCGACACTGCTGAGGGGGTAGCCTCCACTTTGAGGCCATTTTGGGAAGAAGCAGTTGATGGGCGGGCTGGAGTAATACAGGCTGTTCCTAATATGCTTGAAATTGTACCACCGCAAACCTCTAAGGGCAAGGGTGTTAAAATGCTTTTGGATCACCTTGGTGTTTCTCCCAATGAGGTACTTGTTTTATACCCATTAATTTACAAAAAACTGTGTGCTAACCTTTTGCCTATGACACCCAACATACTGAAAACACTATTAGATTGTAAATTTATTTTAGAAGAGTAGCATCTTTCTCACTAAATTAAATATTTATTAACCAACAAAAAGAGTTTGCTCTGTGTGGAAAAAAGAATGCAAGTAATTTTTGGCTCTGCAAACTGAGAAAAAACCGTCTTTCATGCTAGCTTCCAAATCTGGCTGTCTTTTATGAAGTACAACTTTTTCTGTGAAACATTGATTGACTGTAGTTCTGATGGATTTTGTCTCTGTATCTGGATATTATATTGAACTCAGTTGCAGCTGACATTTTAGAAGCTTTTATTGACCATTCAGGGTCAGTCTTTTTTCACATAATTTAATGGTAAGCTGTTATCCTTGTTACAGATCATGCATGTAATGACATTTAAAATAATGATGTAATTTGCATGGACATTTAAAAAGGGACTAAAAAACAAGATCTTGTCATGTGCATCCAGGTAGTGTTCTCCATGCCTTTGATTAATTTATTACTCATTTGAATGGAAGGTAATGGCAATTGGTGATGGAGAGAATGATGTAGAGATGTTGGAACTAGCATCTCTAGGTGTGGCTCTTGCTAATGGGTCAGAGAAGGCAAAATCTGTCGCCGATGTAATCGGATCCACTAATGATGATGATGGAGCTGCCAGGGCAATATATGAATATGCCTTCTGATTTTTTTCAGCGATATATTATTTTTTTAGGGAAAGGTTTTTCTGTGGCATGAAGGCTGTGGCAGATTGTGCAGCCAGCCACTGTGCCTTGGTCCACAAATTAGAAAGAATAATCATATTAGAATTCATGAAGTTGAAATTCTTTTACTTTTTAATTTCTATGCTTGTTATTTATTTTTAACTGAAAATTCTCACCAAATTTGTTAGGTGACCTTTTCATCATCCCTAAGTTCTAAAACCTTTTATATCCTTGTTGCTTTCGCTTTAATTAGACGTTCTCACCTGAAGAAAGTTGTCGTCTTTATGCTTTTTTTTTTTCAGTTTCTTACTATTTGAATCATCTTTTTGTGCTTGCGTCGAATGCAAGTGATAAATTTGCAAACCGTTTTTATTATTATATGAACCGAAGTGGATGTACAGTGCATTCAGAGTGCTTGTAATTTTCATTTTGGTTTCTAGTGCATATGTTTCTTTTTCAATGTCTCGTATGAGCTTGGTTTGAATAACAGGTGGCACCATTTGCTGTTCCTTCGAAGCAGATCCAGATTTATTGCACAATGAAGTTCTTGCGAGATTCCTACGGGATTACCCTCCAAGAAAAGAGTTATTCCGAGTTTCGAGATTATTCTCAAAAGGTCGGATGGTTTATAACATACTGGAAAGCCTAAAAAGAGAAATTAGGAGAAAACTCAGAGATGTGTATTCCTGATTTTGAGTTGTATAAATCTTTTTTTTTTCGCTTTGCCACTTCAATACAGCATGCATGCTCTTATAAACTAAGAGTCTAGCTGGGGTAAATAATCATCAAACTAATTCTAAGCAATTAGTACTAAGAATTGGACAAACAATAAGTAAAACAAAGTTCGACATAAAGGCCTTCGTTTTCAAAACTCATTTCTTAAATGGAGTGCCGATTTATCAATTTAAAAGTGTTTACAAATGAAGCGTAGTTCTTTTACAATATTAATATAAGAAGACTAGAGAAAACAAAAAACAACAATACAAGAACACTCAAAAGAAAACAAAAAAGTACAATTGAGTAATAAAGACTCATTTCCTTTGAAGCTACAACAATAACTAATATATGACTAGTCTTGACTTAAAATCCTTGATGAAAATGAGAATGATTTAGAAAATGGGTTCTAGATGTTTTAGCTCAAGGAGAAATGCTCAGAAGTATAGAGTAATTGAGCGTTTCAGATTGGTTTGAAACAAAATTGAACATCCCTTTAAATAAGATTCATAAAACTGGACATAACTCATATCTTTGAGTTAAGCCATTATAACACTTTAGTAAGAATAAACAAAACTGAAAGGAGTTCTTGAGCTGTGTAAAAAGTAAAAAAAAAAAAAACAAAACCATTATAATGGTTCAAACTATTGAAGTACATGAAAGTGTTGGCTAAACGCAACGCCTTGGTTCATTTAGCTCTTTTAATGACTTAGAGAATTTTTCTGAGATTGAGTTACTAACGACTCATGTCGCAGAAACTATAATTTAGCATTTCCATTAAGCTTCTAAGCCAAACTTAATCAAAACTAAAAAGTTAATAATTCTAGACTATGCTAAGATTATCTTTTCAAGCTCCATAATCTTCATTTTTTACTTGCAAACTTAACTCAAAAAAAGGTTATAAAATTCAAATTTAATATTTTATAAATTGATAAATTTAATATTTTTTACTTCCTAACTCTTTACTCACATTGATAAATTTGTTATATTATTAACAATTTTAAATTTTAGAGTTTGAAATGTAAATTGAATTTTCATTGTTATAGTCGATAAATAAATTTATGCAATGAAATTATTTAATTAAATATAAAAGAAGTTAAACTAATCAATGAATACAATTGATTACAACCGATTAATAGATTTTTTTCGGTTTCTTCTAATGATAATTCTAAAAATAGTTGCACATGAGATATATTATATATAAGAAACGTTTTAGCTTTGCTATCTAAAATATTACAACTAAATTATAATGTAAATTCCTTTCATAACTAAATTACGTTATTATAGTGTATCATTAGTAGTGCGAATGCGCTTACCGGATGGATGGGACAAAAGTACGCGATTAATTGTTAAGTGACCGGTTAATCAGATTTTTATGAATTATTTGGCATTCATATGTTAATATTAAAAAATTAAGAACTAACAAAAGTCAATTATTTACACATCTGATAATATTTTTATTTATTAATTTTATTTAAAAATTGTAATTAAAAAATAAATTACCAATTCCATATTATTTTCATTCATTTTGAAAAAAAAAATATAATTACATGAATGTCCAATTGAGTAAAAAATAGAATCAATTCAAATTAATGAAGTTTAGTTTATATAAAATATAAATTATTAAAATTAAAATTTGAACGAAATTTATATGATTTAAATATATAATAATATATAGGGTGAAAAAATAATCGGCTGACTAATTAAGTCTTGACGGTCATATTTTACGGTACTGATTATGAGGACAATTATTAGTGGTTCCTTATGACAAGCTTGTTGAGCATGATATGCTAACAAAAACCTAAAAATATTATTGAACTTCAAAAAACTCTCTTAATCATCTTTACTAAATAATGATGTTGGAACTGATATGTCCAGGAGCAGATCTACGTATAATGCAAGGTCAGGTTCTGTTAGTTATTATTCTGAAAAACAATCATTCTGGCTACGCCCAATTAATTATCATTGCGCTCCTTTATTTTTCTTTGATTTTAGAATTATTTTCCTATTATTTTTCTTTTATCTTGCGTACTTTGATATCCCAGTTGGACGTATATCCTGTAATTCATTTTTAGAAATTTGATTCAGTATAGACAGGGGTGGAACCATTAACAGTAGAAGGGTCAACTGATCTCTCAATATTAAAATATAATATTTTAAATTAATATTTTATTAATCTATAACTCTATATGAAATTATTTGACCGTATGAATTATTTTATTATTTGTTTATTTTTAAAAATATCTAATATCGTAGATAATAAAATTATACTATAAATGTCCCAAAATTTAAAATGACATCAAATTTTTTTATTCATGATTATTTTTTATTTTTATTTTTATTTTTTATTATTTTTAATATATAAAAATATATTATTTTGATAGTTTTCTATCAGATAAAAATGTATATTAAATTATTAACTTTTTATTAATATCCGACTAATTATTAAATTTAAATTTAATAAATTATTATAATCTGATTACTAACCCCTTAATTATGCTTCGGTCCCTGAACATAGGTACCCTTTTTCACAATATATATTAGTATACAAAAGTATATCATGGAAGCAAAAGTGCTAAATGATTAAATCAAATAGTTTCTCACCATAACAAAATACAAGTACAAAAAAGGAAGCCGCTAATGTCAAATCTCATAGTGTACAATTCTAAAACAATCTACTTGAATTTTTAAGGAATCGCGGGAGGTCTGCACAAGAAATTCCTTCCATTGTTTCTGGCCATGAGATTCCCACAAGAACCCCTCGAGGGTTTCCTTGAAATATCTTTATTATTAGGGTTATGATTGCAAAATCCGTTCTGATCCTTGTCAAAGAGGCCATCAGCGTAGCTCTTGCATGATTTTATCATCTTTCTCTTGTTGTATGGGTTCTCCTTTTTAGGTAGATCCTCTACGCACTTTGCGTCTGATAAAGATGCGAAGGATTGAGATTTACCATCGTAATATTTAGATAATCCTCTCCTGAAAATTATAACAAAAATATGTTAAGATAAAGATGAATATATTCCTGCTAAGGGTCAATGCATGTGTTTGGAAAAGCGTCTTCTTCTTCTTCTTCTTTTATAAAAAAAAAATCTCTCTTTTGTAACATAGACAACGACCCATTTTATACTGAAATTCCCCTACCAAAAAAAGAGCTAAAAGGTAATTACTTTACTGATAGTTTTATGTATTGTTAGCTTATTAGGCGGGAATATTTTATTGTTTAAATTTCACCACGATCTATTTCATCTGATTTATCTAGCAAGGTTGACAAGTTAAGGCCCTGAAATTTTAAATAAATTTAGCTACAATTTTCAAAAATCTAATTTTATAAAGAAAAAACCTAAAGTCTACAACGAGTCAATTTCTTTTAAATTCGTAATTAACTCTTTCTGAAGAAAATTAAAAAAAACAATAACAACCGAACACCCAATCAAGTTAACAAAAAGAGCAAAAATCAATTTGAAATATAAATATATATAAACTTACTTGCTAGGATTGGGAAGCTGCGCCATTAGAGAGGAGAAATCATAAACCAGCCCAGACGGTTGGTTTTGCCGAGAGATCGCCTCATCCTCGGAATCCGACGAACATGATTCGGCATCGGAGATTGAAGAAGAATCTGATTCATACTGCAGTTCATCATCCCTGTCTTCTCCGTTTTGCCTCAGATCGTTGCTCCTCATCTTTCAATTCTCCTTTCTTTTGTTTCTTTTTTGAAATGTTTCCTCTTTCCTCTTTGGTTGTTAGAGGAGTGTACAATTACCAACTCTTTTTTTTTCTTTTTCAATTAGAATTTTGGAGGTTCTTGCTGTTGGAAATATTGTCATGGAGGTGTATTTATAGAGCGGTTCTCCTTGGCAATTTCTCCTGCTCCTCTAAAATTATTCCTCTGCAATACCCTATAATTCTTAACTTTTCCTCTATTAGAAAAGTCAAATGACTGTGAGAACTTCCAATGATTGTCTTTCACAAAAGAAGAATGTAAATGTTAGTGAAACCGACCATGTGATGATATTGCACATCGATACAATTTTTAATTTGTAAAAACATGGAATTTAGGGGAGAGATTTTTTTTTGTGAAATTATTCTAAAAAAATTGGACGATTTTTCTTGGTAACCAGTCTCTATTTAGTCAAAGGTGTGAGATGGACAGAAAGGAAGGAATTAGACCGTGTGAAATTGCTGGGTTTGTTCTTCTATTCCATGTGTTAAATTTGGTCATATTTTTGTACATTCTCTACATTATTAATCTTTTAAATAAAATCTTTGCAATTTGGTCGTATCTTGACTTCTCGTCTAGTCGTATTATATATGTACAGTTTACTCGGTGTGAGCTTAATTATTAAAATTAACAACCCAATCCAACTACTCGATATATGTATTTAATATGCTGACTAAAAAGTTCACTAAAACGGGGAAGTTTACAAACGTTAATTGTAACGAAAATAATAATAATAATAATAATAATAATAATAATAATAGTAGTAATAATAATAATAATAATAATAATAATAATAATAATAATAATAATAATAATAATAATAATAATAATAATAATAAAGGGATACATCAAGTTCACTAAACACGTGACACATAGAACAAGATTTTTTTAATTTAAATTTTCAGTTGTGCAGAGAGAACGAATCAGCCTGCATAACTGACACGCGGGACCCACATTAAACTTAATGCGCGTCAGAAAGTGGCCGGAGTCCATTGTTTTGTGCAGAGATGTTTATAAATGGATAAGGTCGCAAGTTTATAATAATATTAAAAAGGAGGCTGATAATAATCCCCAATCATTTATCCCCATAAATATTCTCAAACTTTGACTCCCGTAAATTTAATAGTTGAAACGCTAAATGTCTTTCGCGATTTGACCATAATCGCAACGACAAATAAAAATTTTGAATCTTCGCGAGTTGATCATAACTACAATCATTTGACACACAAAAATCACTATTTTTTGTGACCATAATATGCAATCTCAGCGACATCAATTAGATTCACTATTTTTTTTTGTTTCTAGGCAATTGGTCGATCCATTTATAATCAATCATTAGTTTATATTAATTAACCATAAATGTTTGAATTATTTACAGCAACAATA
The DNA here is from genome assembly GCA_964058805.1 of Schoenoplectus triqueter. Classification (NCBI taxonomy): domain Eukaryota; kingdom Viridiplantae; phylum Streptophyta; class Magnoliopsida; order Poales; family Cyperaceae; genus Schoenoplectus; species Schoenoplectus triqueter. The sequence continues at coordinate 32,487 of CAXKVV010001276.1, forward strand.
AATTTGACACAAAAAATCAGCGCGCCATCAATTGATTATCATTCTGACATTATTTATATCTTTATCTGTTCCCTATTTATATTTATTGTGCCAGTTACTAAAATTCTA
>CAXKVV010001277.1:0-32935 GCA_964058805.1 Schoenoplectus triqueter
CTAGTCCGTTTGGCAAATCAAGGAATAGCTTTGGAAGAGTGGTAATTTTGGAAGAGTGATAGAATAGTATTTTTTTGGAAGAGTGGTAGAAGAGCGGTATTCTTGACTATTCGGAAGAACGAAAATATTGTTTGGCAGTTGTTATTCAGAATAGTTAAAATATGAATAATTATGATACTAATAATGATGATGATAATAATAATAATAGTAAAATAATAATCATAATAGTAAGATAATAATAATAAAGTAATAAAAAATAATCATAATAAATAATAATATTAAATAGTAATATAATAAAAATATAAACATAATCATAATATAGTAATATAATAATAAAAATTATAATTAAAATCATAATTATAATAATAATATAATAATAATAAGTAATCATAATTTTAATAATATAATAATCATAATCATAATCATGATAATAATAATTATAGTCATAATCATAATAATATAATCATAATAATATAACCATAATAATATAATAATAAAAATATAATTATAATAATAAAAATAATTATAAATAATATAATAATAAATTAATCATCAGTAATCAACATATAATAATATAATACAACATAATAAAATAATAATAAGTAATAATAATCATAATCATCATCATCATAATATAATAATATAATAATAAATAATCTTGATCATAATAATATAATAATAAAATAATTATATTTATATTCATAATATAATAATATAATATTAAAATTATATTTATAATAATAATAAATAATACTAATGGTAACGATAATATAATAACAATAATGATAATAATAATTTAATAATAATAATATAATGATAATAATAGTAATAATAATAAATAATAATCATAATATTAATATAATAATAAATTATAATCATAAATATAATAATATAATATAATAATACTAAATCTTAATTATAATCATAATATAATAATATAATATAATCAAACAATAATCGCTATTCCGACGAGAGCTAATTCGGTATTCCACCTATAAGTTGGTATACCGGATTAGCACTATTCCGCACTCTTCTACGTAGTCTAAAATTTGTTTGGCAAATTAATTCGTCGGAATAGCTATTCTATTCTAACTTTTTGCTATTTCATTGAGTGCCAAACACTCTCATATGAATACAGTATTATAGAAGATACAGATCCATAAAAAATGAATCGAGAACATTTTCATCTGCTAAAAAAATGAGAATATTTTCTTTTGAAGGAATGGAAAGTTCCCAAAGTACTTGGTGTCTTCGAATTATACACTATTTTAGTAAAGAAATGGATCTTGTTATTTTGGAATTTTCTTTTTCTGAACATACAAAATTTAGCTAATTAACTACAAACTGCCTAAGGTTCAAAAGACGAGACTTTCAAAATCCAGAAATATTGATTCGGATTATGAGACGAATTTTGAAAATTTTACGCTCCATTGTTTGACAATGGGTGTTTATTGAGTTCCAAAATAACATGATTTATGAATCGTCTGCGTTCTCTTCATCTAAATATTCGGTTGCAGCTGCAATTAATTTAATTTTGTATATGTTCAATCATTCGGTACATATGTAAGTTGGGAATCGACATATCATAATTTCTCAGCTATAAATTTACAACCTACGATATGAACCGTTCACAAAAAAAAAATAAGATGACTGAAATTGCGTGGCCATCCATTGGATACATTGCGTCGTTATTGATAATCAATCAGAGGTGGACATTTTGCCGACTCTGGCTAAAAAAAAATCAATAATAAATTATTATTTATGTACTTTTAAAAATTATAAAAAAAATATATAGATTAAAATAATTATAAATGAGAAGGGATGAAAATGGGTTATTTTGACAACCTTGACAATGAATCTCTAAAAAAATAGAAAAAAATCTTAAAAATAGAAAAAAAATTATCGATGTATTTTTCTACTTTTAGATTGATATTCAATCAATTTCATGTAATTTTATTATCGTTTGATAGTCCATCAAAGAGCATCAATTTTTCATATAATATACAACGGTTTCAATTTAATGATCTTTGATGGATTATCAAACGATAATGAAATTAAATGAAATTTGAATGACCATTAATCTATAGATAGAAGAACACATATATAATTTTATTTTTATTTTTTTATTTTTTTATATTTTTTTAGAGATCCATTGTCAAAGTTGTCAAATAACCCATTGTCAACTTATCCCTTCTCTTATAAAATTTATCGTACCCTATTTGATATTGTGGCTCCACCCTGAATCGATCCATACCACGTAGGGGTGTCAATGGATCGGGTCGGGTTCAGATCGGATTATATTATTTTTTTATCCGACCCGAATTTGACCCGATTAAATTCGGGTAAAAAAATCTTGACCCATACCCGACCCGACGGGTCACGGATCGACTCGATCCGACCCGTATAAAATAATTAAATATTTATTAAATAATTTTATATAATTTTAAGCAATAAAATATTATTATTTTATAATTAATCTTAATTAATATATAATTAGTTTATATTTAAGCTTTAATTAGTACTTAATCACAAAATTACTTCAAAAATATAATTAATCCGGTCGTGTCAGGTTGACCCTAACCCGACCCGATTCAGATAAAAAAAAATAAATCTATATCCGATCCATTTATTTTTGGCTCATGTCGGATCAGGTTCAAATCGTCGGATCGGATCAAAAATTGACACCCGTTAGCATGCAAGTATGCAAGTGAGAAATGAGAATGATTCAGATTATGTATGCAATAAAATGGGCCCCAAGGGCAGGCCCGAAGCGCTGATTGGATGGAATTGTATCCTAAACTTGTTCCTTAATTACTTGACTGTGCTCCTGTGCTCCGCTAAGTTAAGATTTTTTGACCCGAATGTAATCAGATCAAGTAACAAGAATAATAAAATAATGATGACTCGACTCGACCCGATCTATTGACACTCTAGTAATGGTTCACCATTTTCAAGTGATTATTTAAAATGAAATTTCGATTAATTTCCAAAAATTTAATTATTTGTTACAATTATCGACTTATGGTTTTATGGAGAGAAAGTTCCAATTTATTCTTCTAAATATTTGTGCATTGTAAATTTGGCAGTTCAATTTTACATGAAATGTACTTTTTTAAGTACTTTTTGCTATTTTAGCTCAATACTAGAGTTTGTTTGGCACTTCATGGAATAACAAAAAGTAGAAATAAAATTGTTATTCCGACGAATTAATTTGCCGAACAAATTTTAGACTAAGTAGAATAGTGCGGAATAGTGCTAATCCAGTATACCAGGTTATAGGTGGTATACCGGATTAGCTCTTATCGGAATAGAAATTATTATTTGATTATGTTGTATTATATTATTATATTATGATTATAATCATGATTATGATTTATTATTAAATTAATATTATGATTATTATTTATTATGATTATATTATTTAATATTATTATGATTATGCTTACATTATTATTATATTATTATTATTATTATATTATATAATTATATTATAATTATAGTTATGGTTATATTATGATTACAATTATTGATTATAATTCATTATTATTATATTATTATGATTATGACTATGATTATTATTATCATGATTATGATTATGATTTTATTATTATTTGATTATGTTGTATTATATTATTATGTTATGTTATGATTATAATTATATTTTTTATTATTATATTATTATATTATAATTATGTTTATATTTTTTTATATTATTATGATTATTACTATGAATATCATTATTTATTATGATTATGATTGTGTATTATGATTATTATTTTATTATATTATTATTATTTTACTATTATTATTATCATGATCATTGGTAGCATTATAATTATTTATATTTAACTATTCTAATTAACAACTATCAAACAATATTTTTATTTTTCCGAATAGTCAATAATACCACTCTTTCAAAAAAAAATATCATTCTATCACTCTTCCAAAATTATCAGTCTTTCAAAATTATTCTTTAATTTGCCAAACGAACCCATACACCGATTGAAACTTTTTTATTACTTCTTTATCATATTATATATGTTAATGATTAGTGCTTGGTATTCTAAACTAATATACGTGTCCTGTCAAGGTCTTAATATTTTGATGATGGTAATATACGTCCCTTTCAGAATATATATATATATATATATATATATATATATATATATATATATATATATAGTTAATTCATCGCTCATTTAGCATTTAGGTGGGGGCTGTTCCTTTCGCTCCCTCTCAGCCTCTCTTTGTTTATTAATTAATTATTAATAACAATCATAATTTAGGAAAGATTTTTCTGAAGGGCAAAATTTGGTACGAAAAATGATCTCAGAGACTCAGACTCGGTATTTAATTTTGCCGGGCACTGAAATAGCACCCTATATAAAGCGACTCGACCAATACAACAGCCAATAGGTGCACGTTCGCATTCTCTTATAAATCTCTCTCTCTCTCTCTCTCTAAGCTAAGCTTGTGAGCAAACAATGGAAGCTATGAACGTTGGGATAGAGAAGTTTCTAGGAGAGTGTTCCGTGTCAGGCGATGCAGCGTACGGCGCGATCAAGGCCGTGCTCAAGCGGCTCGAGAACCAGAGCACTCGATCGGAGGCCCGTGTCTTCCTCGCCGAGATCCAGCGGAGGTTCGCCGATTCATCAATCGACTGCTTTAAGAAGTACAATTTCCGTATCCACGACGTGTGGCTCAACGATTCCGAGGGTATTCTTTTTTCTTTTTCTCTGTCTTTTTTTATCTCTGTTTTTGTCGTGTAATTTGCATCCCTGTCCCTGGAAAGTGGAAAAGGAACAGATTCTTTCTCACGGATTCGTTTACTGTGAGTTCTTCGCATGTGTTCTATTATAAAATTTGCTTTCTAGTGAATTCTTCGATTCGGTCCCTATAATGTACAAATTGTCTAAAGAGAAGGCTAGGTAGCTGCCATTGTTTCTACTTGGGGAATATCACTTCTTCTTGCCCGTACTTTTGGAAAATTACAGAACAACCCTTGGCAGCAGACAGTGGGATTCCTCAGCAATTTGTTCGATGTCTAGATCAACCTTTTTACTCTTTTCATAATGTGAAATAACGTGACATACTGTCATTCATGATATTCCTGTGCCTTTGAATTTTACATAAATATTATTATATTACCTATTTTGTTTCAGAAAAGCTGAAGACAAATTATTTTCTATAGATTTAAGGTATTAAATCAGGTCTTAAAAGTTGGGCATATCTTTCAGTACCTATCACATTAAAATTGATATACTAAGCATATCTTTTGGTGGCCTAGTTAGGAAGGTACTCATGATCAAGAGCATGAATGTGAGTCGTCAATGTTTGTAGTTATCTGATTCGATTGTGTAACCACTTAATCTTATAGAACACTTCCTCCAGGATTGTTGATTTCCAGAAGCTATTAGTTGTTTTGAGTGACTGCAGATTTGCCAATGAAAAGTTGTAAATCTTGTTTTCTACTATGAAATTTGCTAGAAATATCTGCATCTCAGATACTATTTGATATAAAGCTTGCATTCAGTAATTGTGTTTGGCGGTCTTACTATTTATATTATGCAAATTAGCTAAAAACAGAGTTTAATTGGAAGTCCATTGTAGTATATACCCTTCAACATATATGCACATGCAACATATGCCTCTCTCTCTCTCTCTCTCTCTCTATTTAATGGTGAATAACTGTGAAGTTTGGAAAAAATCCAGCGAATGATGTAAACAATATTTATGTGATATATGTTGGAAACTGCAAATCATGCTGGAGAGGGGCATCCATAATTCTCATTGATGTTTAGTGAGGTACACTGTGCACATGAAACCTGATCACATGCACTAATTGTAAAAGTGTAAATTCTTGCAGGATACCGGAAGAGGCAAAAACTGACAATGATGGAAATACCCAGCATATTTGTTCCAGAAGACTGGTCTTTCACATTTTATGAGGGCATCAATCGACACCCTGACTCTTTCTTCAGGGATAAGACTGTCGCTGAGCTGGGGTGCGGCAATGGTTGGATCTCCATTGCTCTTGCAGATAAATGGGGCCCACTGAAGGTTGTTTGGAAAGATCAACTCCTTTTTGTTTTGTTCCTAACGAGGTTTCCAGCTTAGAAATTATGCACCTTGTGTTGAACAATATTGACCTTCTTGTTGATATGTGAAATGCTGGATAGATTGGAAATGTTGCCAGAATAAATGTGGCTGTTTTTCCAAAGTTTTGAATCAAGTTTTGGTAGACAACAGTTGATTTGAGTGACTGCAGATTTCAAGTTTTGTAAAATTGAGCCATAATTTCCATCGTGCACTAATTGATTTCAAGTTTTGGTAGACAACATACACTGGATTCTCTCCCACCCTTCCCACATTTCTCCTTTCCATTTTCTCTGTTTCTTATTTGTAATCCTCTGTGGCAGGTTTATGGACTGGACATTAACCCAAGAGCTGTCAAAATAGCATGGATAAATCTATACCTAAATGCATTGGATGAGAACGGGCAGCCTATCTATGATCCTGAAGGAAAAAGTTTGCTAGATCGGGTTGAGTTTCATGAATCAGATCTACTAGCCTATTGCAGGGACAACAAGATTGAACTTGAACAGATTGTCGGATGTATTCCTCAGGTACTGTATTTTATAAGATAAATAATTGCAACTTAACCAACACTATAATCACAAGTCCTGTATTTATGTGTATATAATAGTAATCCACCATTTCTAATCATTTTCTTTTTGTTTGTAGATTCTAAACCCAAACCCAGAGGCTATGTCCAAGATCATCACTGAAAATTCAAGCGAGGAATTTTTGCATGACTTGAGCAATTACTGTGCTCTTCAGGTAAATATATGTCTCGTCTCTCTGAGCATGTCAAGTTGGGTTTTAAACCAGCACTCATCGTACCTATCGCACTTATATGTTCTATCCAGCAAACACCAACTGGATCCTACAGCTGGTACATGTCATATCTTCTCAGTACCAGTCATAAATGTGTGGTTAAAAGAACATTTGAATGTTTTTTGTTTATCTACTAACCAGCAATTTTCTTTGGAATTACTTTGTACTTTTATTCCTTTTAGGGGTTTGTGGAGGATCAATTTGGGCTGGGGTTGATTGCCCGTGCAGCGGAAGAGGGGATTGCTGTCATAAAACCGATGGGCTTTTTGGTATTTAACATGGGAGGCCGGCCAGGGCAGGGTGTGTGCAGGCGTTTGTTTGAAAGGCGTGGATTTCGTATCAGTAAAATCTGGGAAACTAAAGTCATGCAGGTCTGAATTGTTTTGGTATCTTACATATAAGTGCAAGTGACATCACTGAATAATGATTTATTGCAGGCAGCTGACACAGATATATCAGCCTTAGTTGAAATAGAGAAAAACAGCCCACACCGTTTTGAGTTCTTCATGGGTCTTGTTGCTGACCAACCCATTTGTGCCCGCACTGCATCTTCCTACATGAAATCTGGTGGCCGCATCTCTCATTCTTTGTCTGTGTACAGCTGTCAGCTTCGCCAGCCTAATCAGGTACCCCAACTGAAAACATTTGTGGCACTAGTACAGACTCCTCCTCCCTTATAAGCTCCTCCCCAGGTTGAAGTTATGGCGCTGAATGTTAATATTTTTCTTTTCTGTAGGTAAAGAAGATTTTTGAATTCCTGAAGGAAGGTTTCCAGGAAGTGAGCAGCTCTTTGGATCTATCTTTTGAAGATGAATCAGTTGCTGATGAAAAGATACCATTTTTGGCTGACCTGGCAACGTTCTTAAGGCAGCAATCATTTCTTCCATATGATTCACCTGCAGGATGGTTGAATTTTCGCAATCAGATTGCTGGGTTTATGAAGAATTACCATCGCATCCCTCTGAGTTCTGATGTAAGTGCTCTCATAGTCTCATTTAAGAATTGTGGCTAAATTGATTTGAATTTATGCTGAAATTCACTAACAAGGCTTGGCCAATGCTAAGTTTGGCTAAATTAAGTCTTAGTTTCACATAGAGGCTCTGATTCAAAATTTAGGTTAATTTTGAACTTAATTGAGGGTGTATTAAGTTCAACAGGTACTTATTTTTGGATAGTTGTTGATAAATAAAAAATGCCAGGGCTTCTGACCAACTTTTTTTTTATCCTTCTTGTTTGAATCTTTTGAATGCAAAGAATGTGGTGGTGTTCCCGACAAGAACAGTTGCAATTGAAAATGTGCTTAGGTTGTTCACTCCAAGGCTTGCAATTGTTGATGACCAGCTTACTAGACAACTTCCCAAGCAGTGGCTTACTTCTTTAGCACTTGAGGTACCCCCCCCCCCTCCCATTCTACTATGCTTCCGTCATACCATTTTTTGACAATTGGCTTTGGACCAGCCTTTTGTCTTCCTTGGTTAAATCTGTAGTTATTTTAACGTACAAATCTTGTGGTTTGTTTTACTAGTACAATGCAACTGACTAGTGGAATTACTAGGCTTTTTGGTGGAATAAACCTTACAAATTATCACCATAAAAAAATGAAAACAGTACATTTTTTCTTAATGGTGCAATGTTATATATCATATTTATGTTTTGCTAGCGCTCGACCAAAAACGAAGCAGAAGATCTCACTGTAATTGAGGCACCACATCGGTCAGACCTTCTCATTGAGCTTATAAAGAAGCTCAAACCACAAGTGGTCATTACTGGCATAGCCCACTTCGAGGCAATAACAAGCTCCGCGTTTGAAAACCTCTTGAGTATTACCAGAGATATCGGATCCCTGCTTTTTCTTGATATCTCTGACCACCTGGAGCTCTCTAGTTCGCCAGCCTCGAATGGGGTTTTGAAGTACCTTGCCAGCCACACCTTGCCTTCTCATGCTGCAATCCTCTGTGGCCTTGTCAAAAATCAGGTCTGTGTGTTTGTGTGCTTTGTGCAAGCTTCCTTATTGTTCAAATAGTTGGATTATGCTCTAGGATTTAATTAGGATATCTATGTTATTGGTGAAGTAGTGTAATTTTTCTCACAGTACAAGCTTGTTTGATGCATCTAACCAGAAACAATATTGACTTTTTACTGTTAATTTAAAGGTCTATTCGGATTTGGAGGTAGCATTTATAATATCAGAAGATAAAGCAATGCATGAGGCTTTATCAAAAACAGTAGAGCTATTAGAAGGCCAGACTGCTCTATTCAGCCAGCATTACTATGGCTGTCTTTTCCATGAATTATTGGCTTTCCAGATTACTGACCGACATCCTCTTGTAGAGGTCCCTCTCTCTCACTCTCACACACACACACTCTTTCTGCTTTTGAACAATTTGTTTTCCTCTGTTGTACTTGTACACTATTAACTAACATGGTATCACTTTCCCAGTTTCAAGTCCACTAATCTTTCATATTAGTAAATTAGTTACTTTCAGCATGTAATTTGGATCAACCTTCATTTTAATACAAGTATTCCTGAAATGGGGCAAAAACAAAGAAGCCAAGTCAGCAGCAAAAAGCTTTTCCCAGCCCCCAAACCCTAAACAGACACATGCAGACGCACACACACATGAAATTTACAAAAGGATATCACAATGGCTGTTAGCAGTCATTTATTGGTGGTGCACTATCTAAGTATGGCTATGTAACAGCTGCATTCTATAATGAATATAGAAAAACATCACTTTAAACATTTGAAATCCAGTATCTTAAATAAATAAATAAATATATATATTTCCTAAATAAGTAGATTGTAAATATATCTGTTCACATAATGAATCCGTTCCCTTGAGTGTTACCAGAGAGAAAGCACAGAGACCGGCTCTACTACGATGATAGGCTTCTCTCCTTCAGCTATTTCTACGCTTAATGAGTCTGAGTTCTTCATTCAAGCACCAAACTCCACTAATTCATCTACAATAATCCATATGGACCTTGACCTGAACTTCCTTCCACTTCCTTCAGTAGTCAAAGCATCCATTTTTGAGAGCTTTGCAAGGCAAAATTTGGCGGAGTCAGAAACTGATGTTGGGTCTGGCATCAAGCAACTTGTTAAGAGCAGATACGGGTACCCAATTGATGCCTTGTCAGATATCATCTGTGGAAATTCCTGTCTTGCCCTTTTCAACAAGCTTGTTTTGAGTTGCATCAATGAAAAAGGGACCTTTCTCTTTCCCATGTGCTCAAATGGGCATTATATGTCAGCTGCTCAGTTCATGAAATGTAACACTTGTACCATCCCAACAAAAGCGGAAAATGGTTTTAAGCTCTTGCCGGAAGCTCTCAGAGATGCCCTAAAGTCAGTAGAAAGGCCTTGGGTCTACATATCTGGTCCCACAGTCAATCCATCTGGGTCGGTTTATAGCGATCGAGAGATAAATGGTTTGCTAACTGTTTGTGCTGAATATGGGGCTAGAGTTGTCATAGACACATCCTTTTCAGGTTTAGAATTTGGAGTTAGCAATGGATCAAGCATTTGGAACCTGAAGCAGAGCATCTGCAATCCAGCTGGCTCGCAGAAGAGCTCTTGCATTATTTTTCTTGGTGGTTTGTCCTTTGAGTTGCTCGCCGGTGGTTTTGACTTTGGTTTTCTGCTTTTAAATGAACCTGATCCTGATTTGGTAGAAAGTGTGGGTAATTTATTCCGGGGCCTGAGTCGGCCACATGGTATCTCAAAATATGCAGTGAGGAAGCTGTTGGGGCTTAAAAATGGTGCAGATAAGAGGCTCCTTCAGGCCATTGAGGAAGAAAATGAGAGTTTAAGGAGTCATGCTGGGGCTCTAACAAAGGTCTGATTTTTGTTTTGTCATTTTTCCTTATTTGTTTCATTTAATAACCACACTTACCATATACAGGCTTGGATTGAACTTGTACCAAACCATAATTTTTTATGTAAGATGCTCCTGGAATGCTTCTGACCTGTTCAACTTAGGATAGTAACCCTCCAATTAGCCCAATCTGGACTAACCTAACAAAGCATTGCAAAAGGCAAAAATAGTCGATCCCTGGTGTTTTGATTGTAAGAACGCTAAACCAGTTAGAATTCTTTGGTTGTGGTGTTTCAAAAATCTAAAATGAATTATAATTGCAACAGCCAGTTTAAATAGGCAATCCCTCATGTTTTGATGGTAAGAATGCTAAACCAGTTAGATCCTTTGGTTGTGGTGTTTCAAAAACCTAAATGAATTATAATTACACAGCCAGTTTAAATGTATTGTTGCACTGTATTTGATCAGGTTAAAAGAAAACTCATTTCAATCACCTATGCGCTTCACTCTTGCCAATAAATCAAAGCATATTTTATTGTTATCCTCACTTTGTTTTTTTCTGTCGTTCTTGTTCTGGTTCTTTTCCCTTTGATACAGACTCTGTCTAGTTGTGGCTGGGACGTGATTAGTTGCCATGGTGGGGTCTCACTGGTGGCGAAACCCACAAAATATCTTGGCAAAACCATCAAAATAGATAACATCGAAACTACTCTTGATGGGACCAATATCAGAGAGGCTTTGTTTAAATCAGCTGGCTTGTGTATTAATGGGGGATCCTGGACCCGTTTACCCGATTACTGTCGATTCAGTTTCAGTCTTGATCAAACCAAATTTGACCAGTCGCTGGAGAGAATTGTTCAATTCAAGAAAATGGTTCTTGGTGATTAAGTGTTTTTCCCATAGCCTTTTCTTTTCCCCATTTCTTTTCTTTGCCCCCCAATTTCTTATTATGTGATTTCTTCTTCTGTAAACCAAATATTACACACCTGGTTGTTGTTCATTCTAAAAGAAGCTAACCTATTTATATAACAGCATAGCTCGAATTTTGTTACCTCAAATATTCAGTCTTATAAGCTACAATTTAAACCCCATACATCATAAATAATCCAGTTTGTATGATAGACCCTAAAAAGAGCTTCTCAAGCTCAAATTGATACTTTTAACTAAGCTGATTTCTAATTATGAACACTGACATCATAAATATAAACACACAAAAATCACTGTAATTCCTTAAAAATATAAATACCTGGTCATCAATTATGAACAACGGTTTCAGAAAATATGAACACACAAACATCATTGTAATTCCTTAGAACTATAAAAACCTAATTACCAATTATAAACACCGATGTCACAAATATAAATACACAATCATATACAACTATTACTTATAAATACTAGCAGAAAACTCGTTCTATGCATAGGCCATTTTATTCGAGTTGATAATAATTTTTTTGAAGTAGTAGGCGAAAAATCTATTATATAATTTTTATTAATAAAAATAAAAGAGTTACAGATGTAACAGAGGAAAATAAGCAGAAAATGTAAAGATTTACAGAATTACATGGTGATCCAGCTAAAGAAGTAACAGGATAGTCTACCCTGTTTAACTATCCTATTAAACAATAATATTAATGCACTAAATTAAACTGTAAAAGTAAATGTAACCCATTCAAGTATATTCATATATAAGTACTAAAGTGAAGAGATAGAAAGCAAACGAGAATGAGCAATTCATAACAAAAATTAATATTTAAAAACCCTTCATATTGCTCGCATCACTAACAGGATCAATTGATCGATCAAAAACTTTAAGGAGTCTCTAGAAAATACAGTTAAGAAATTTCATCTCTGAAATCAATAAAAATATATATTTGAAGTTTTTAATTATTATGGCACCAGAAAGATAAAATATGTTACAGAATTTAAATGTACCCTCATTTTACAACAGTAATCTAAAATAAGAAATTCTGCCTCATATATAATACACTAAAATGTGCAACTGTGCATGAACTTACTATTAATGTACAAATTATATGATATCTTGTTGCTCTCTTACAAAGAGGCTTTGCAATTTTATACTTGAATGAACTTAACATTAAATCTGCACAAGTCTGTTGTTTGCTATATAGCAAGTATAAGATATCTTGTTGGTATAGATATATAAAAAGCACTTCTGTTCATTAAAGTTATGAATGTCAAATTGGTAATCTAATAAAAAAAGATAAAATTATTTAGCTTTTTACATTAAGTATTTCTTATATTGTAATTGATTTTGTAATAGGAAATCAGAGAATATCAAATAATTATCAAAATCTCATATTAGGTACATTATATAATATCCAAAATTCACTTGCATTTTTTCTTAAATTATAATAGAGCATATGTGATTAAATTGACTGGGTTTCATTTTCATAAAGATTGGCTGTTTTAGTGCAGAGCTCGCCACACCCACCGCAACCCTCCTCCTTTATTTTGGCTTGGGACAAACTGTGCAGAAACTAGTCCACACAGGCGGAGTTACATAAGTGATTAAATTAAAAGAAAATAATTTCGATAAAATGATGCTTAAAATAATATTAAACTTACTAATATATTTTACTTATTAAGGAATTTTTTTAAAATTAGTACTAAATATAAATATTTTTAAAATTAACAGAGTCCACACACCGGACAGATTCTATGCTAGATGGTGGAAGGAAGGAAGCTTAATTGCTACAAAGAAATTTCCATGAGGAAATGACAAAGGGAGATACAAAAATCGGGATTATAAAACTTACATTTATGCCAAAATTATAAAACTAATTTTATAGAACTAATTACAAAACTAATTATATAGAATTAATAATAAAAATAATTTTATATATTTTGCTATTTTTAAAAATTAGTTAGCTAATTTAGCGAATTAGTATTGTTTCTATGTATTAATTTGATGCCAAAATTGTGATTTTTGTAGAACGAGCAAAATACTATTTGTATTTAGCAATATTTTATTATATAAATTATATATTTTATTTAAATATAATTGATGTCTAAATTAATTTCAATGAGTCTTAAAATTTAAAATAAAATTAATTCATTATTTAATAAAAGATAATATACAAACTTTTTTGAGTATGGTTGTATGATGCATAGTCTCCTTTATGCAATAAAACTTAATAATAGTTAATATTTAATTTATTTAATATATAACTTTTTAGAAAATAATTATATTGACATTAATTTTATTATAAATAAATGATATATTTTTTTACTTAGATATAATTTATATCTAAATCAAGTACAAAGGCTCTTAAACTTTTAATAAAATTAATTTAATATTTAATAAAAAAATAAAGTACGAAATATAATAAAATTTATTTTTTAAGTAAAGTTGTACGATTCGTAATTTACTTTTTACAATAAACTTAATAGTTAATGTTTAATTTATTTGATATATTTTAGATCTCTTATAAATGCATGATAAAAAAAATAGAAGGGATGGAGAAAAAAAAGTGTTTGACTGAAATATGAATCACCGCTTACATAAAATCAATCAATCTTAATTTTAAATTGAAATATGAGTATTTTGATCATCACGCATTATCTGATAATATTAATGGATAAATCTAGTTCATATGCTATAGATCTATATAGATATTTACTAATAAAAAAATATGGAATTTCATAAATAGAAAATTTAATAATAACCGCCAACTATATTAATTTAATTACATAATTTGTATATAATATCTTCCAATATGTTATACACTTTAACATTTACTGCATTGGCTTTCATAATTCCTAAATAAAATATATGTTTTGCAAATATTGGCAGCAATGTTATCAATTTCAACAAACATATTATTTAGAAAATTATTTTCACATATTAACTGTTTCTTGTTATGTTATGAACTTATGCGGACTACAAAAAAAATGTAATTTAGAAACTCAAATACACACATATATATCATAATCTATATCTATAATATATTATAAAGACTTATATTATAAAGACCGTATGTACAAAATATAATAAAATTTCTTTTTTGAGTGATGTTGTACAATGTGTAGTTTTTTTATAGTAAAACTTAATAATAGTTGATGTTTAATTTATTTCGTAAACAACTTTTTTAGACTTTCGATAAATTTATTGGTAAAAAATAGCAAATGGATTAGAAAGGAAAAATGAGTTTGACTGAAATCTAAAAAGTTACTTTTCTAAAATCAATCAATCTCAATTATAAATTGAATAAGAGTATTTTGATCATTACATATTATTTGATAACATTAATGGACATATCCGATACATATGCTATTTATAATATAGTATATATTAAGAAAAAAATTTAACTACTAATTATTTTTGTACAATATTAATTTTTGATAGATTATCAAGTTTGTAGTACAGAGTTATAGGGAATAATTTTTTTACATTTCAAAATAATAATAATACTATCACTAGTTAATTACAATCACTGATTTCATCAAAAAGTTTCAATTTTGCGTCTCACCCTTTTTGCATTACTTCAGATAAAAAATCTCATTTTATTTTACATAACTTCCTTTACATACTCTCCCCCATCAATATACAATTACAATTAGATAAAGATATTATTGTAAATATCATATTGACATTAACTTTGTTATTTTGATTAAATGAGTTAATATTTATATATTTATGTAAAATAATTAAGTGCTTATATGGTATAATAAAGCATAAATGCAGAATCTGATCCAATCGAGCGTAGCATCTCCATCTTTGAATTTTTTTTCTTAGTATTGAATTTTATAATATTTGATTAACCCCAGCGGCACAACCAATTACAATCAAATCAATGCAGAATATTGTGGACTTATTACTAGTTGTTGCGTCTTTTATTAACTCTAAATCTAAATGAAAGTGCACGATAAATCAAAGTAGTATAAGTGAGTGTTGAGTCCAACAGGACGAGGTAAATCTCTAATTTTAATTCTTTCAATTATCTAAGCAAATAAGGAAAGTAAATAAGAAAAATAAAAATATAAAAGAAGTGATTTTCTAATTATCTTAAAAAATATATAAAATTTACTTTACATTTAGATATTCATACAAAAATCATTTTGTATGGTTGGATCGATCATTTACACTTTAATAATGAAGAACCGATCCATAGCACGAGAGCGATCTGTACTATGCATATCACAATAACCCAACTTTATATATATATATATAAGTTTTCATCAACAAAATAAGGAATGTAAAAATCCTAATGATTCAGTTAGATTGCAATATACACTTATTTGATATATACTATATACCCGCGCGTTGCAGCAGACTCTTTTATTTAAATATTAACACATTATAAGATAAAAAAATCACATTTATCTAATATTAAATTATAAATTCATCAAATTATAGAGAAAACTTATAATAAAGACTATATTTAATCTTGGATGAGATTTTTGCACAATATGAGTTAATGATTCATAATTTTTATGACAAGAAAAGTAAATTATTCTAACATATATTATCATCATTAATTTCTTACTAAATATGTACAAGGTTGTTAAATAAAAATAATAATATTATGAAAATAATAGTATATATGGGAAAGAAATGGAGAGAAAGAGGGGATCAATGGACGCGATCACATACGTTCGATCAACAAAAAATAAATATTATCCGTCTAATTGAGAGATAAAATGGGTATAATAAAAAAAATACCATGACAAAAAATGAACCCTTCAATTCTTAGATGTTTTATATAATAGTATAGATTTACATGTAAATGATATTCTTCTTATTGATTTGAGGGTTTTTAATCCTAAAGTAGCATAGCCAACTTTTGTCTTCCTATTCATAGTTCAATTTATTTGGGTACGAACTATCATCAACTACCTTTTTAACTCAAATCCGATTTAATCTGTAATTAACCAATATCTACCCTAAATTACTAGACTTTCAATTTCGCTTCATAATCTAATAACCTAAGTTGAATAATAGTGTTCCCTCATATTTCTATACTTTCACTTTCACTCCATTATGCAGAAATACAAGTTTACTTTTTGATTTTCGGGATTAATCATAAGTATCAAACAAATATTATTTTGGTCATCCTAAGTCTTAGTAATTCTAATTCTAGATGTACGCATAAGTATCAAACAAATATTATTTTGGTCATCCTAAGTCTTAGTAATTCTAATTCTAGATGTACGCATTCATCTACAATACCTCAACTAATTCTAATCAAGACAATATAGCAAGAATAACAATTCTTAGAGGTCTAAATAATATGTCCGAATGTTCTAGCCAGAAAACTATTGCTTACTATATATATATAAAAAAATTCATCTGGTTCTGGTGCACCACAAAACTGTTTATTTCCCTAAATCCAGTCCAGTGCTTCCGATTTCGATGGGACAAATGAATATTTAAACACAATTTTGGGTACTAATAGTCTAATGCGGATGGAGCAATTAGTAAACTAGACGCCTTTCAAACTATCTAATATATGTATATTATCCGAAGATAGAGATGCTCGTTTCAGTAACAAAGCCCAATTAGGCCCAAAATATTCTAACACATTCTTCTACGATCCCTAGTGGAATAGGGCCCATTGATGTTTTGAGCAGAAGTAACGAGATAAACATGGAGTTCATAAATTGTAAGCCGAGTGATTACTAAAAGCATTTCTAATGAGAGTTTTTGTTACACAGCTGTTTATTTTTTATTTTAGCATTGATAAAATGATTTCTAATTTGAAAAATTTAATCATAATATCTAATTTAACAACTCAATTCTAATTGTCACGTCAGATTAGCAAATCGTTTAATTTTAGCATTGAAGGGGAGGAAAAGTACATGAACATAAAATTTTCTTTGTAATTGTTATTTGACACGAATGATAATTATCCGTTTGATATAAAAACTGTCATTATGTGATTTTAGCATTAGAGATGATTAATTATACTTAGTAATTTTTCTGACGTAACTAAGAATTTAGAAACCGTTTCAGAGATGCTCTAATCATCACCAAGGCGACACGACAGCACTGTTCGTAATACGCACGGCTGTTGCTAATTCAGCAATTCTACATCAAGGGGTGTTACCTTCCTCAGATTTTAGTAATAATACGTTTTATTAAATTAATATTATTAAAAATAAGAGTGAGAAACGTAAAATTTTAAATATACGAATGGCAGCGCGTCATTGCCAGTGGCGCGGACGAAATGCGCCACTGCCAGTGGCGCGTTTCGTCCAAACCCAGCGCAAGTGAGATAGAGAGGCGCTACACATTTTATATATATAAGAAGCAAACGCGGCACTGCCAATGAAACGCGCCACTGACAGTGGCGCGTTTCATAAAAATAATGAAACACGACACTGCCAGTGCCGCGCTGTCATTCGTATATTTAAAATTTTACATTTCTCACTCTTATTTTTAATAATATTAATTTAATAAAACTTATTATTACTAAAAACTATACCTTCCTCAGAGAAATCCAGACCAATCATTGCGTTTTGCTTCTTTCTTCAAGACAGACGCTACCCGCTTGTGGGCCCACGTTCAGTGATACAAATGAATGACGTTCAGTGATACGAATGAATGACGGTCTCATCTGTTTAACAACACTTCCTTTATATAATTTTCTCCTACTGTCCTTCTGACGACTGGGCCCCGCTCTCTATAAATTCGCAACGAGTGTTCCTTGCGTATCCACGCTGTTCCACGACCATAAAATACATTTCGTCTATTATACATTTAATACTCTACAGTCTGCACCAAAATTCTTGTATAAAAAAGAGTTGAGCTGATCTCGTTCTTCAAAAAAAGGAGAGAATCTTTTTTAAAGTCAAGCTCCAACAATGGCGAGCCGGTATCTTCTCTCTCTCCTTATCCTCTACCTCTTATCCATTTCCTCCGCATCTGGGGAATCCGAGATCCGATCCACCTACATCATCCATCTTGCTCCTGTTGGAATTAATTATTATTAATTACAATATGTATGGGCTTATATGTAATAAATATATTATATAATGGGCTGTCAAATTATACCCATAATGAAGTGATCAAATTCTGTATCGGGTTTATTATATGTCATGAGAAGTGGGACCTTTAATGTGTAGAATGCGTATTAATGACTTTATGATTTAGTGATGGTCTGAATTATATAAAGTCTCATAATAATACAATTATGCTATTGGTCCCTGGAGAACACAACTATAGACAGCTTTCTGATTAAGCAGCGAACCCGTTAAGAGAAAATCTGGATCCGATATGGACCCGTTAAGGTATAACTGCACTATGTTATATGGACGTCCATATATATGCAGATATACAGTTGGCTTTGAACATCTTTTCGTTTTCCCACTTTCTGGCACCCTTTCATTTCCAACAGATCCAGATCTCTCTCTCTTAACACTGTTCCAGTAGAGAAGAAACTGTCTGACGCCGGTCCTCTCAATCACTCCATCGGATTAGAGGAAGATCGCTGGAAGGCTAAAGGAGTCTGGTGATCAACGGGGTTGTGTCTCTCTGGAAGACTGACAGCATGGATCAAGGTAACTTAATTTATGTTTAGGGTTCACTAGAGGATCATGGCCATAACAGTAAATTATTCTAACAATTGGTATCAGAGCCTACTCTAGTTGAACTGTTAAGATCTAATGACTGATTCAAAAATTTCTCAGAAATTCGTATTTCTATAATAGGATATGTTCTTTTAATCAAATAGTTTACAAATAGTTCGGAAATTTATAGATCTGTTTGTTAAATATGAAATTTATCAAGATTGACAATCAGTTTCGGAAAACAAGTTTATCAGTTTATCAGAATCAAGAAATATTTCAGAAACTGATTGGTCAACACAGTAGCTTTCGAATTGCATATGATTAATTGTTATATTACATGATTCTGTTAAGAAAATACGAATTTCTGATCTGTATTCCGCTGCGGTTATTTTTGAATCATGTCAAGATCAAATAATATTGGTTATCTGAACGGGCGGTTATGTAAATTGGCGGTTTTTCAAAAAATTTTTCAAAAAATTAGCGGGACCGCCGCAGTTAGGAAGCCCATTCAGTATTTTCATGCCTAACTCTTTTTTGTAGAAGGATTATGAGATAGTATGACCCTGTTGCCTTGTGTGAAACTTGTAATGCATGAATGATTGATGTGTGTAAGCGGCCTAAGGTGCCAATTAATTATTTTTATTTTGGTGGCTTGCATGTCACATAATTTCATTTATTATTAGGATAGTAATTTGGTAAGAATGAGAGATTTACATTAAGCATAGGATGATGGCTTGTGAAGAGGATTCTTACGAAGGAGATCATCATACCTTGGGTCATACTATCTCGCTTATGAATTGATTATGTTGGTTGTTGTTTATTCGGTATTGATTACATGAACCCATGAATTGATATTTAGGTTAAGCCAACATATTTGAGAAATTTATTTGGATAATGTTAAATCATTATGAAGGCTTCAGATAAAATACATTTTTTGAAATAATTAACAAAATTATTATCTTACCAAAGTAAGTTCTTATATTGGCGTTAATTATTTTTCAAGACTTGTATACGGACGATATACATATAATATTTGATTTTTGAACTATCCCAAAGGAAAGACAACAATCACTTATTATATGTAAACAGACTGTAGTAATATATAGGTAATGGTCAATAAGTTTTAGGTGTGATTAGTTGATTGACCCAAAGGAAAGTTAACTAATTGACATCAAATGGACCGTTATATATCATTATTACGCCTAATTATCTAAGAATAATAATTGATTCCAAAGAACACTTATTATTTGAGGATACTTAGTTGATGGAATATGCCTTATTTTGATTTAATATTATAATTCAGACATTTGATTCGTTATATTGCATGTATTTTTCAGCAAAGATTACTGATCTTACTGCCGGCATCAATAGCATTCCGATGCTGACGGGTTCTAATTACAAGGAATGGAAAGATACCTTAGAAATTATTCTTGGGTGTCTTGATCTAGATATAGCGTTACAGCAGGCTAAACCACCTGTACCTGCTGCAGACAGTCCTGACAATGTTCAGAATGCGCATGCACGGTGGATGAGGTCAAATCGCTTGTGTCTTAAGGTCATGCAAAGGACCATTCCTGAAAGTTTTAGGGGACCTGTTTCTGATTCCACTCTGGCCTTGGACTATCTTAAGGAACTTGAGCAGAGGTTCGTTAGGAATGAGAAGGCTGAAATAGGCATTCTGTTAAACAAACTCTGCACAATGAAGTACAATGGCAGAAGTAATGTCAGGGAGCACATTCTTGAAATGATGAATACCGCTTCAAAATTGAAGGCTCATAAACTAGACATATCGGAAGATATGTTGGTCTATTTGTCTCTCAACTCTCTTCCCACTTCTTTTGGGCAGTTTAAGGTGAGCTACAACTGTCAGAAGGAATCATGGACAGTCAATGAGCTCATCTCGCACTGTGTTCAGGAAGAAGAGCGTTTGAAGACGGACAAGAGCGAGAGTGCAAACATTGCTTCCACATCTAAAGGAAAAGGGAAACAGAAACGTAAAATCAATTCAGATGCTGCGACTACAAGTTCGCAGAAGAAACCCACTAAGGACAAGAAACCGGTTATCAAGACAGAGCCGGATAAGGAAAAGAAAGGGTGTTTCTTCTGTGGATCTGAAGGGCACATGAAGAAAAATTGTACCAATTATCACGCATGGCGTGCAAAGAAAGGTAATTTTTCTCTTGTTTGTGAAGAAGTTAATTCAGTTTCAGTTTCAATAGACACATGGTGGATAGATTCGGGTGCAACAACTCACATATCTGTGTCTATGCAGGGTTGCCGAAATTACCGTAGGCCAAGAGATGGTGAAAGATACATCTATGTAGGCGATGGCAATAAGGCAGAAGTTGAAGCCATAGGGCATTTTAGATTACTTATGAAAACTGGTTTATATTTGGATTTGTATGATACTTTTGTTGTGCCGTCTTTTAGACGGAACTTAATTTCTATTTCCGCACTGGACAAATTAGGTTTTTCTTGTTCATTTGGAGATGGAAAATTTAGTTTGTATCGACACTCCAATATGGTTGCTTCTGGTTTTCTGTCTGTTATGGATAATCTTTATGCTTTAGATACTATTGCTTCCTATAATGAGACCTTGAATAATGAAACTCGAAATGTTAGACAAAAATTAACACATCAGGATTCAGCTGCACTTTGGCACAAGCGTTTAGGTCATATTTCTCAACAGAGAATTACACGTCTTGTTCAAAGTGAAATCCTGCGGCCCTTGGATATGTCGGACCTTGGTCCGTGCATTGAATGTGCTAAGGGCAAACAAACAAGCATGCGTAAGTATACAGCCAATCGTATGACGGATGTTCTTGAGCTGATACATACGGATATATGCGGACCATTCCCTACAGCAACTAGGAATGGTCATGTATATTTTATCAGTTTCATTGACGATTATTCTAGATATGGCTATATATATTTAATTAAAGAAAAGGCTCAAGCTTTGGACACATTTAAATCCTTCAAGTCTGAAGTCGAGTTACAACTCAACAAAAGGATTAAAGGCGTCAGATCAGATCGTGGTGGTGAATATTACGGTCGCTCTGACGGCTCGGGAGAGCAACGTCCAGGGCCTTTTGCTAAATTCTTGGAGGATAATGGGATTGTGCCACAGTATACAATGCCGGGTTCACCGACAATGAACGGTGTAGCTGAAAGACGCAATCGAACATTAATGGAGATGGTGCGAAGCATGATTTCTCATACATCGCTTCCATTGAACCTCTGGGGAGAAGCACTTAAGACAGCAGCATACATTTTGAATCGGGTACCGACTAAGGCAGCAAACAAAACTCCATATGAGTTGTGGACTGGACGAAAACCTAGTCTCCAACATTTTAGAATTTGGGGTTGTCCAGCTGAAGCTCGGCCTTATAGGCCACAAGAGAAAAAGTTGGATGAAAGGACTGTTAGCTGCTATTTTATCGGATATGCAGAAAGGTCCCGTGGGTACAAATTTTATGATCCCACTAATAGAATAATTTTTGAGACAAATACAGTTAAGTTCTTTGAGGATGTTATGGTTCAGAGGGGAAATACAAATCAAATTGTCTTTGAAGAATCACATGATTCTCCTATACGAGAGGTACCCACATCGGTACCAATAGTAATAAGGATATCTGGAGACTCATTGGTTCCTGAACCCACATCTGTGGTGAATGAACCTATAGTCAATGAACCTCCAGAAATAGAAGAGAATCCGGAACAAGATAATGTTGATGTTGATGAGGAACCTATACCACCTCAAGAACCTCAAGAAACTGTGCCTTTAAGACGGTCCACCAGAGAGAGAAGAAGCGCAATATCTAATGATTATATTGTGTTTCTTCAAGAAAATGAATTCAACATTGGCATGATGGAGGATGATCCTGTCACTCTCCGTCAGGCTTTAGAAAGTGTGAATTATCATAAATGGACCAAAGCCATGGATGAAGAAATAAAGTCAATGTATGACAACAACGTCTGGGATATCGTCCCTTTACCTCAAGGTGTGAAACCTATTGGTTGCAAATGGATATTTAAGACCAAAAAGGATTCAGAAGGTAATGTGGAAAGATATAAAGCACGACTAGTTGCTAAGGGATTTACACAGAAAGAAGGTATTGACTTTACGGAAACTTTCTCGCCTGTGTCAACGAAAGATTCTTTTAGAATTATCATGGCTTTAGTGGCACACTTTGACCTTGAGTTACATCAGATGGACGTTAAGACTGCATTTCTCAATGGCGACATTGATGAATGCATTTATATGTCGCAACCACCGAATTACGAATCCGATGACTCGAAACAGATGGTTTGCAAATTAAAGAAGTCTATCTATGGACTCAAACAAGCGTCTCGACAGTGGTATTTCAAATTTCATCAAGTAATTATCTCATTCGGATTTGAGTCTAACTTGGTGGATGAATGTATATATCACAAGTTCAGTGGGAGTAAGTTTGTATTTCTGGTTTTATATGTCGATGACATATTGCTTGCCAGTAACGATAAAAATATGATGCATGAAACCAAGAAATTTCTTTTCAAACATTTTGACATGAAAGATCTTGGCGAAGCATCGTATGTGTTAGGTCTTAAAATACACAGAGATAGAAATAAGGGTATTTTAGGACTTTCACAACAAGCATATATCGATAAAGTTCTCAAGCGATATGGTATGGAAAGTTGTAAACCAGGAAATACCCCTGTTGCTAAAGGAGACAAGTTTAGTCTTGATCAGTGCCCAAAAACAGAACTCGAGAAATCAGAAATGCATCAGATTCCATATGCTTCCTTGATAGGAAGTCTTATGTATGCTCAAGTGTGTACGCGTCCGGATATTGCGTATATCACAGGAATGCTTGGTCGCTATCTCAGTAATCCTGGTATGAATCACTGGAAAGCAGCCAAAAGGGTACTACGGTACTTGCAAAGAACGAAGAATCACATGTTAACATATCGGCGATCAGACAAGCTTGAGGTCATTGGGTATACTGATTCCGACTTTGCGGGTTGTGTGGATAGCTTAAAGTCAACATCCGGTTATATTTTTATGTTGGCTGGAGGAGCTATTTCTTGGAGGAGTGCAAAGCAATCCATGATTGCCTCCTCCACCATGGCAGCCGAATTCATTGCGTGTTTCGAGGCATCGAACCATGGAATATGGCTAAGGAACTTTGTCACAGGGCTGCGCATTGTGGATACTATTAAGTTACCACTTAAGTTATATTGTGATAATAGTTCAGCAGTGCTGTATTCTAACAACAACAGGAGCTCGTCGAAATCCAAACATATCGACATTAAGTTCCTTGCTGTGAAGGAGAGAGTTCAGAGTGGACTTATAAGTATTGAGCATATTGGTACAGCTTCCATGCTAGCAGATCCACTGACTAAGGGATTGATACCCAAACAGTTTCATGAGCATGTCGCTCATATGGGTATATATGTTACAGAGGATTATTAAGTTGAGTGGGAGTTTGTACTTGTATTTCTTTTTTATGTTTTATATGATATACTTTTTCAGATATCATGCAGTAGTTCTTATATGATATTCTGTGATTTCGTATGTATCATGCAGTTATTCAGTTATTCAGTTATTCAGTTTTATATACACTCTGAGCTTATAATCGACCTCTAATTCAGATTGATTAAGGTGACCAAATTGAAAAATAGGCATGTGGATCACATTACATGTAATTTTCAAACTACACATCCCCTTCATGATTCATGTCATTCAGTTATGTTTATATCGTGATTTATGTCAGTTTAGTTTCGCTTTATGAGACGAATACTGCATAAAGTCCTTATAAATATGATTGATGGACGGAATTGGATGATGACATAAAAGGTTATGACAGCATAGTTAAGAGTACTCAATTCAGTATATATATATATATATTTTTCAGATACATATAGCCCAAGTGGGAGATTGTTGGAATTAATTATTATTAATTACAATATGTATGGGCTTATATGTAATAAATATATTATATAATGGGCTGTCAAATTATACCCATAATGAAGTGATCAAATTCTGTATCGGGTTTATTATATGTCATGAGAAGTGGGACCTTTAATGTGTAGAATGCGTATTAATGACTTTATGATTTAGTGATGGTCTGAATTATATAAAGTCTCATAATAATACAATTATGCTATTGGTCCCTGGAGAACACAACTATAGACAGCTTTCTGATTAAGCAGCGAACCCGTTAAGAGAAAATCTGGATCCGATATGGACCCGTTAAGGTATAACTGCACTATGTTATATGGACGTCCATATATATGCAGATATACAGTTGGCTTTGAACATCTTTTCGTTTTCCCACTTTCTGGCACCCTTTCATTTCCAACAGATCCAGATCTCTCTCTCTTAACACTGTTCCAGTAGAGAAGAAACTGTCTGACGCCGGTCCTCTCAATCACTCCATCGGATTAGAGGAAGATCGCTGGAAGGCTAAAGGAGTCTGGTGATCAACGGGGTTGTGTCTCTCTGGAAGACTGACAGCATGGATCAAGGTAACTTAATTTATGTTTAGGGTTCACTAGAGGATCATGGCCATAACAGTAAATTATTCTAACAGCTCCTTCCCTCTCTCAAACCCACACCCGAACTCACCCCCCTCTCCATTCTCTGCTCCCTTCTCACCTCCGCCATCCGTCTCCAAGCCATCTCTACACCTACAATCTAGCCACGTATGGCTATGCTGCTTTGCTAACCCCATCACAAGCTCACTATCTCGAATCCCACTCGTCAATCCTCTCCATTCAACCGGATCATGTGCGCTATCCACACATAACGCACACGCCGTCGTTTCTCAAGCTGTCTCTTTCCGATGGTCTATGGCTTCAATCTAATCTAGCCGAAGAAACGATTGTCGCGGTTTTGGATACTGGTATCTGGCCTGAAAGGCCATGCTTTGCGTGTGATAATTCATTTCCACCTCCTCCATCGAAATGGAAAGGCGGATGTGTGTCGACCACATCATTTAATGCCTCACAGTTTTGTAGCAATAAATTGATTGGAGCTAAGTATTTCGCAAAGGGGTATGAGGCTGCTATCGGACACCCTATTGATGAAACAAGGGAATCCAGGTTGG
The DNA here is from genome assembly GCA_964058805.1 of Schoenoplectus triqueter. Lineage (NCBI taxonomy): Eukaryota > Viridiplantae > Streptophyta > Magnoliopsida > Poales > Cyperaceae > Schoenoplectus > Schoenoplectus triqueter. The sequence goes on from CAXKVV010001277.1 coordinate 26,339, forward strand.
CACTTGAGCACTTAATTAGTTTCATAATTATCTCTGCCAAAATGAAATCCGAGCTAGTTTGGTGCAATTGTACTAGGTATTAGGTAAGATAAGTAAATAATGAATGAGTTTCATTTCATTGCGTTGCTGCCAGCCAAGTCAGGTGATTGCTATGCATGGTCAAATGGTGCTTGTTACATAAAGCTGATTTATGTACTATTATCATACCTAAGTTTATCCAAAAGTAGGTCTAGAAATTCTCTTGTTCAATTAATTCAAAAAGGATAAGAATTTCACTACTTCTAAAATCCTAGTTTAGCACACAAAATCGTGGATAACTTTTTCCTAACAAGTCAATAATTGGACACAGGTCACCTCTTGATACTGAAGGTCATGGGACCCACACAGCCTCAACTGCTGCTGGAACCATTTCACCTGATGCTGGTTTCTACCAATATGCACGAGGTGAGGCCCGTGGTATTGCTACACAAGCACGCATTGCTGCCTACAAAATCTGTTGGCTATCAGGTTGCTATGACTCAGATATACTGGCTGCAATGGATGAGGCAGTTTCTGACGGCGCTGATGTTATCTCACTGTCAGTTGGTGCCAATGGATATGCACCGAATTTTTACCGCGACTCAATCGCCATCGGCGCATTTGGTGCAGTTAAGCATGGGTTGGTTGTGTCTTGCTCAGCAGGTAATTCTGGTCCAGGTCGTTACACTGCAGTAAATATTGCACCTTGGATACTTACAGTTGGTGCATCCACAGTGGATCGGGATTTCCCTGCTGGTGTTATCCTTGGAGATGGTACTAGTTATACTGGTGTATCTCTTTATGCAGGGAATCCATTGAATTCCACAGATCTTCCATTAGTCTATGCAGGAGATTGTGGGTCCCGGTTGTGCATTTCGGGGAGCCTCAATCCGACAATGGTCAAAGGAAAAATTGTGCTTTGTGACCGTGGTGCCAATGCGAGAGTAGCGAAGGGCGGTGCAGTTAAAGAGGCCGGTGGGATTGGCATGATTTTGGCAAATACTGAAGAGAATGGAGAGGAGTTAATTGCTGATTCACACCTTGTTCCAGCCACAATGGTTGGTTCAACTGCTGGTGACAAAATTCGTAACTATATCAAATCAGTAACCACACCTACTGCCTCAATTGTTTTCCATGGCACTGTGATTGGGTCTTCACCATCAGCCCCAAGGGTTGCCGCTTTCTCCAGCCGTGGCCCTAACTACCGGGCTCCTGAGATCTTAAAACCTGATGTAATTGCCCCTGGGGTCAATATCTTAGCTGGTTGGACCGGGGCTAGTAGCCCGACTGACTTAGATATCGACTCCAGAAGAGTTGAGTTCAACATTATTTCTGGTACTTCAATGTCGTGCCCCCATGTAAGTGGAATTGCAGCATTACTGAAAAGTGCACGGCCTAGTTGGAGCCCTGCAGCCATAAAATCGGCCCTCATGACTACTGCTTACAATTTAGATAATTCAGGTGAAATCATTAAAGATTTGGCCACTGGTGAAGAGTCAACACCATTTGTCCGTGGTGCCGGTCATGTGGACCCCAACAAGGCACTTGAGCCTGGTCTTATTTATGATTCTAGCATCGAGGATTATATAGCATTCTTGTGCTCCATTGGATATGCCTCAACTCAAATTTCAATATTTACCAGAGATGGCTGTACCACAGACTGCTCAGCTCTAGCATTGGCTAGACCTGGCGATTTAAATTATCCAGCCTTTTCGGTGGTTTTCTCCTCGTACACAGATGTTGTCACTTACCACAGAACAGTAACCAATGTTGGTAGCTCCGGTGCAGCAGTTTATGAGGTTCATGTTTCTAATCCTGCTGGTGTAAATGTGACAGTGTTTCCAAGTACGCTGGAGTTCAGTACAGTAGGTGAGAGCTTGAGTTACGAAATAATACTTTCTGGGATTGCAGATCCAGTTATCATAACCGAGAGCTATGCATTTGGCTCGATTACATGGACTGATGGTACACATAATGTGACAAGTCCAATTGCTGTGACCTGGCCAGAGAGCTTTGTATCATCCATATAAGTTGGTTCTTGTTTGATATGTTGCTTCAGCAATTTCAATCGCCTTGAAAGAATCTGAATTCTCCCTGCACTTTTTCTGAGCAGTGGTGCTAAGGATTTCAGTATTTTAGAACGGTAGAAGCACTTCTCAAGGATTTGCGTAGGAGCAACTGGGCAAGGTAGAAATTTTCACAGGCTATTTGTACTTCTCCTGTGTACTTTGTATATTTTCTTATTCACGCTTTATTTTGAGATTCACGAATAAAAATGACTGTTATTTAGCTGGTTTTTTCTGTGTCTGCTTTTTGTCGGAACTCAGAACAGAAAGGAATAAATTACCTCAACCAGCGTTGAGACTCAATAGAAAAGGTGGGATCCTTACGACTATTTAGGTAGAATATCTTGAAAACTAATTAACCAACTTAATATAAATTCATAGAAATCTTAAAAGTAAAAAAAAATTATAAAAATATTTTTAAACTAATGAGTTAATTGTGTTTTAAATTTAATGTAATTTAGATGTCATTTGTTATATATTTTCATACCATATTTGCGCGCAATATTAAGTATAAATATTTTTAATTATATTAAATTAAAAGAAAATAATAGAGATAGCCCTCCATTTGATTTACCAAAGCCGAAAGAAAAGCCATCCAAATCGATTTTCAAGTTATTAATTAAGGCGGCTAACGCCTGATGTTAAAGGTCCTCAAAAGTCGTACAAGCAATAAATTAGCTAGAGTTGTTGCATCTATAAATTCTAAAATCTAAAATTGTTGGGCCCACTGAGAGAAAGCCACGATACAGTCAAGCACTGGGGAGCAAATCCAAATCCAAATCCAGGTAAATGCTTTTTGGAGATCCTGTCGGATCTCTTATAATTTTGCTGGATCTAGTTAGCTGAAATATATTTACCTATCTCCAATTTTCCACCAACCCAATTTCAGAAAGTGGAAGTTAATTGAGTCATGCTGCTTATTATTTTTTTTTTCGGGTCAAAGTGTCGTATTTTAGCATTTTAATACCTTTGGCATACATTTAGATCGTAAAAAATGGGGAGGGATCTTGACAATGGGTTATTTTGACAATCTTGATAATATATTATCAAATAAATATAAAAAATTTTAAAAATAAAAATTTTATAGATATATTTTTTTACTTATTAATTGATAATGATTCAAATTTCTAGCAATTACATTGTGTTTGATATTCCATTAAAGACCAACAAAATTATATATAATCTGAAACAATTTTAATTTGACGGTATTTGATAGACTATCAAATATTAATAAAATTACATAAAATTTGAACCACTATCAATTTATAAGTAAAAAAATATATCTATAATTTTTTTTTTAAATTTATTTCGAAATTCATTATCAAGATTGTCAGCATATCCATTGTTAAGTGATCCTTACCGAGAAAAAAGTGTTTTAAAATAGCGTTCAATGGGAAAATTTTTGTATTGAAATTCTTTTTCTAATATTTCGCTATATACAATTATGTAAAGTGCAGAAGGTCAAATGTACTTCAACAAGTTCTATACGGTGTTATCCCGCCGGAAAAAAAAAACATTATATGATAGGAGGCTGATAATAGTCTCAACATTTTGTCCTAAAAAAAAATCTTCAAATTGACGGGAATGCCTCAACACAATAATCAGCTACATTTGAATCGCTCATGCGTTCGTTTTGCGCTCCAACACTATTTATACCAAAATTTCATTTTATTTGATATTAGTTGGATGTACTAAAAAAATATCTATTATTCAATCACTTTATTAAAACTATAACACACATGCTTCTTTGTTCTGCACTATTTATATTAATAAGACTAATTATTTACATTGATTTACTAACTATTAATACTATAACTGTTATGTGCCCTCTCAAATAGTCACCAATGTGTATCGCAACTCACACAATCGTTTGCTATTTGATTCTATCACTATTTATATTAATTATTTATATTATTTATAAGTAACTAAATAATTAGTTATATTATTAATAACATATACCATAGTAGTTTAGTTGTTTTAGATGATTTATTTGATATACATATTGTGAAACTGTATTTGTCAAAATAATTATTTATACACTAATATATTTATATCATGTCATGAAGAGATCACGAGATAAGTTTGGATCTTAAAAAGTCCGTGGATGCTATTTATAGTATATATCAACTGATGTTTGAATTGAAACAATTCATGGTTGTGCCAACTTTATTTATATTTGATTACTGAATCATTGATATCTATTATATTAAAATATATTTTTAACTCCCAATGTTATTTATATAATGATGAATGGTGAGAGAATATAAGCGGACTATTACAAATTTTCTCTCTACTTTAAAGATAACTGGATATGTATGTGTTTACATTTACATCAGATATATTTGATTGTCTTTTTTTAAAAAAAAAAGATAACTATGACGTGCGTCAAGATATTAAATATACGTAAGATGGATAATTGTTGAACTCGTATAATTCACCTGCAATCAAGACATAATTGTTCAACTCGGCGCTTTCCAGTTATTTTGAAAGACAATCATTTCAAGTTTGCTCTGGACTCTTTCGGGCAGCCAGTTTTCTCTGGACTCTTTAAAGACAATCATCAACATTATATGATAATTATAACGTTTAAATTTAATAATGTTTGATATAAAAAATATCTTTAGATACCAAATTTTACATACTATATTTGCACACAATCTTAAATATAAGCACATTAAAAATATATATTTTTAAGAATTTGAGTTCAAATTATGTAGACACGAAAACATAAGTACAGTGGAGTCTTTCATCTAATATTTTTACAATTAGATTTTTTCTATTTTTTATTTGCATACACCATTAATAAATTCAATAATCTACCGTCCAAATATAATATGATAAGTTTGCCGCGAATAACTCCTCTTGAAAAATATGTATTGTTCGAAAATATAGATGATACCAAAACCAAAATATAAAATAAAAATGGACATCGACATTATTGATAAATGCTCCCATTAAAAAAATATTAAGTGCACCCAATAAGAAAATGGGCGAATAATCCTACGCGCATATAACTCCCCAAGCTTTCCATTTCATGCGCTTCTACCGTGGAATATTTTTTAAGGGATAGATGAGGAAATACAATAATCTATGAGTTCTCTACTCTTTTATTTTTTTTATGTTTTATACTGTAAATTAATCGAATTATCAAACATTGAAAGCCAATTCCTTTGCATCATGAAAATTGCAAGCAAGTTATTTGAAATTTTTTACCGAGTAATACTAAAAAGAAAGAGAACAGATATTAAAATTCTGATCAAGCAAGACCAAGGAAAAAAACATTACTGGCAAAGTGGCAAATAAATCCACAAGGCTTGTAAAGAAAAGAGTAGTTGGTGTAGCCCTCGACAAGATCCGACGTATAGAATGTCAATATATTATACTAATTTTAGGGGCTTCCTGCCTACTAAGTGTATTAGTATTATTACATGCGATGCGAAACAGGGAATGGCTGTATACTTGGGTTTTTTCCATATACTTCTTTCACGATGTAGTTATCATCCAGTTCTCTTGGTCCGAATCTTTTCCTTTATTCATAACATGCCTTGAAAGATAATTAGGCAACTTCTACATTTTTTTTTCTGACAATTTGCATCATAAAAACCTTGGAATTTCAAAAATTTTATTCAATAAAATTAAACGCACACCAAAACAAAAAATATATCATTGACACATCAAATCAGTGCGACTCGTCGAGAAAAGGGTAGTCGGTGTAGCCCTCGACTGGATCAGAAGTATAAAATGTGAGTCTGTTATACTTGTTGAGAGGTGCATTGAGCTCAAATCGTCGAGGCAAATCAGGATTAGCCAAGAAGAGCCGACCGTACACTACAAGATCAGTATAACCCTCTGCCACCACTTTATTACCTTCTTCTCTGTCATAGCCTCCGGCCGCTAAAAATGTACCGTTGAAGGCTTTTCTCATCAGAAGAAGCCTATGCGGGATTTGGTACCGGCCCTCAACAATTGCCATTCTAGGCTCAACCATGTGACAGTACAGAATGTTGAACTTGTTTAGAGATTGCACCATGTATAAGCCCAGGGTTTCTGGATTAGAGTCAAAGCATTCCATGTAGTCTGTGAAGGGTGACAGCCTGATCCCAACCCGGTCGGGTCCAATCTCGTTTGAGATGGCTTCCACTACTTCTAGAGCAAATCGGCATCGGTTTTCGAGACTGCCGCCATACTTGTCAGTTCGATTGTTTGAACTTTCTTTCATGAATTGTTCGATTAAGTAACCATGTGCACCATGGATCTCCACTCCATCAAATCCTATGTTATATGCGAAGTTAATAATATTGTTTGGAAAAGTTAAAGAACTAAACAAATTTAATTGCTTCAAATGCAAGTTGCTTGCTGATTTTGTAAGTAATGTCAATCACAAATAAAAATAAATAATTAAAAATGCTATCAAATTAGTCAACTTTTATCTTCTTGACAATGATGTCAACAGTCCAGTGGAATAAATAGGAAAAATAACAAGATGCCATAGGTTAGTGCCCCCAAAATACCC
>CAXKVV010001278.1:0-35304 GCA_964058805.1 Schoenoplectus triqueter
GGGTCGGGTCGGGTATGGATCAAGATTTTTTGACCCGAATTTAATCGAATCGGGTTCGGATCGGATAAAAATAAAATAAAATAATATCACCCGACCCGACCCGACCCATTGACATCCCTATTTGATATACTTCTTAAGTTAGGAGTGCGAAAGGACTCTGTGCTCATAGAAGTATGCTAGCTTTAATCTATAAAAACATATATAATTATTTTAAAATTTTAATTTATATTGTTTAATAAAAATATATTAAAATTTGATTTGGATATAAAAATAAAATATTTTTTAGATCTTCATAATATTTTATTTTACATTTTTTTCAACATTTAATTACTACAACAGAAAGGAGCATAATCAACACTATTAGAACAATGATTTTTTTTGGGTACCATCCCTTGTTAAAAGGTAGAGGTGGGAGAACCCGACCCGACCCGACAAACCCGCCCGACCCGTCCGGACTCAAACCCGATCCGACCCTATTTTTTAAGAAAGTCAAACTGACCCGACCCGACCCGAACCCTACCTGACCCGACCCGACCCGACCCGACCCGAGATCAAATGGCCTTCAATCCAATCGAAATCTATCAACGATCTGAAAAAACACAACATGTAAATTGACCCGACCCGACCCGACCCCGACCCGACCCGACCCGATTTCTTCCAGAAAGTCAAACTGACCCGACCCGCCCAACCCGAACCCGAACCCGAACCCGACCCGACCCGCCCGATTGCCACCTCTATTAAAAGGGCTTAGAGGTAATTTTTGAATTATTGAAGAACTTCTTTTATAAGAGTTTCCTACAAAAAACATTGTTAAAATTATGATCGACAACATTAAGAACTATATCCTGTTTTTGCCATTATTTCATCATAGTACCGTTGCTAATAAACATTAAATAACGTTCCATAGTAGTACCGTTATTAAATATCATTTAACAAATTTTTTCACTAGTTATCGTTGCTAATGATTCATTTAACATTGGTTCTCCTATAGAACCATTGCTAAATCCTTCCACGAGTTATAAAACTCTATCTCATGTTCTTGCCATTATTTCACTCTCTATGTCGCTTTTCTCAAATTTTATCTTCTCTAGCCACCTCCTCCTCTTCAATCCCCTTCCTCTTCAATTTGATGCCGCTCTCTTCAACTTTTCTACCGATCTCTTCAACCTTAGTGCCTCTCTTCGATCCCCTTTCTCTTCAACTTTGCCACTAACAAAGAATATCTTTAATATCAACCTTTTAATTATTAATTAGTGAATAATAATATATTATATCTATAATTAATTTTTGTCACAAATAAATAATTACTTATGATTTTGTTCTGCTGAGGTAATAGTAGTTGTTACTTAGTGAATAACATAGTATATTGCTATATATAATAATTTTTATTGTCTAATTAGCATGTGCTTATATATTAGATTAACGAATAATTAATTAAAATTATTGTAAATAAAATTAATTACATATATATCAATGAAAATATATATGTAACTAATAATATTATCATATAGGATCAATTTATTAAAATTTTCAACAATGTAGGTCGGTGTCCATTTGAGATTAATCTAATAGGGATTAGTTTTGAATAGTTTATATTGAGACTGTTCTTTGAATATTTTATCTCATTTAAGATTAATGAAGATATACTATTTGCAATCTTGTTTTTGAGAATATTTCAGTATACTATTTCTCTTTTTATTCCTACTAGAACATACATACATGCAAATGTGCGTTGATGTACTCAAAAATCTAAGAGAAATTTTTCTCAAACACTAGATTGATTACTTTATCTTCATTAATGAGATAAAATATTCCAAAATTGTGTTAAGATGGTTGCCCGATCTAAACCTTGAAACCCTCAAACATAAACTCAAAATCTAAAACCCTAAACCCTAAAAATTAAAATTTTAAACCATAAATTTTAAACGTAAAAATCTAAATCCTAAACCCTAAACTCAACCCTAGATTGAGAGAAAATGATCGTTTAGTAATCAGACACCAAAACTATATAAAATATTATTTTTTATCAGTCTCAGCACTAATGATACCAACAAAATCTGAACTTCTTAATGAAATTGAGAGGCTCAAGAAGATAATAAAGCAAGAGGATCAGCAAACAGAGTCTTAGAAAGATAAGCTGATTTCATTAAATCAAGCAATGATTTTGATGAATCAAGTGATGATGAAAATCTTTGAAGTGCCTTATGAGACTCCTTAACTTGATAACTTGATGAATATATATATATTTTTTTAAAATTAGTTGAGTAATTTTATTTGTTATATATTACAGTTATATTACAGTTATCTGTCTAGAACATCAATGATATTTGCAATGATTATATAATAGTTTTTCTAACATCTTTTAATAATGATTGAAGAATTCAATAATAACTGCTAGGAATGCTCTTTTCTCTCGTCATGTATACTCGTTCCAGCAAATTGTAGATAATTTGAGCATTATTCGCACCACGACATATGAATGAAATACAACTGCGTGCCTGCGAAAATTCTTCTAATTGAGCAAATACTAAGTTATTAGTTGTCTTTACAGAGATGGTCAAAGACTCCTGATGGTGATCCATATTGACTATTAATTCTCTGGACAATTAAACTCAACCTTATCCTGATAAGTGACTTTTTCTTAGGTACAAAATTTTGCACGGAAACTCAACACGTGATTGGACAATTGGGCATACGAAAATAAATATCAAAATTACGCAAGTACCCCCATATTATCCTATAAGTAGACAACCTCCATGCCAAACCATACCAAGAAGCCAACATAAACAGAGTGTAGTGTCTACATACATTTCCCTTACACAATATGACATCTTCTTCTCTCTTTAGCACCTTTGTAATCCTTTCCACTCTGGCTCTTCTCACTACTCCTTCTCTTGCTTATAACCTCCTTTTCTCTGGCGAATATCTCTATGGAGGCCAGTCGCTCACCGAAGGGAGTTACAGTTTCACCATGCAATCAGACTGCAACTTGGTCTTATACGACAATAGCAAGGCCGTATGGTCTTCCGGGACCCCCGGGAAAGCAGAAGATTGCTTTCTTTCCATGCAGTATGATGGAAATCTAGTCATATACAGTGGTAGCACTGTTATATGGTCGAGTAACACGAAAAAAGAGCAAGGCAACTACGTTGTGGTGCTCCAACGTGATCGCAATGTTGTGCTATATGGCACTGCGCTCTGGGCCACTAACACTAGTACTTAAACCGTGTTAGCACTGCCAATGTCACCATCTCTGGCCAGCACTTGTGATAACTGGTGACATGATTTCTATATATGGACGTCTTCTATATATAATGTATGTAATGATGAATAAAATATCAGATGAGTGTGACATCCGTGGTTCTCTAGCAAGCTAGCTAGTGACAAATAAGTTGCATGTATGCAACACCTACCATTGTTAATTTGTGTGAGTTATCTTTGAACAATGCTTAATGTATGTATTTAATTTTTTTTACCACATATATATATTCTTAATTTGATGGCGACGACTTAAAAATTTATGGTTTGTTAGTTTAAAATATAAAAAAAAAATCAAAACACTTGAATTTTATAAGTATAACAAACGACTATATATCGGAGTACAACTGCATGAAAATTTGAGCATAAAATAGATAGAAAGAACAATATAATTTAATTATGAGTTCTTTTATCATAGATAACAATCGGGGTCTTAATCTGGCATAAGGGTGTCAAAATTTAATCTAATCCTAACTTGAAATGACCTGAGAATAAATGATCAGATACAGATACAGATTTTTTTGATCCATCATGGATCGGGTTAAAAATAGATCGACCGACCTGACTTGTTTAATTGTGTTTTTTGAATTTATTTTCAATTTAACACTAATTAAAGATTATATATAAAATAATAAGATCAATTATATATTAAATGATAAAGTTACTTAAAAATACACAAACATAATTAATGTGTCTGCTTAATTATTCTATTCAGATTAAATTGGGTCAATCCGTGATCCATTCAGATCGATTCGAGTTGGGTTAAAAAATAATAAAATAATAATGATCCAACTCATTTACACCGCCAGTCGGATACATAGATGATATAACTAGCTTGTATGTTGTCATGGGTGATTATTTTTAGAAATATAAAAATTCAGATTTTTTATAAGAAAACAAAGGAATATAAATTTCAGTTATAGATAGAAAATTAATGTAAAATGAATACGAGGAAAATTGGCATTGAGGATATTCAAAACTAAAATTGAGAAGAAATTATAACTTTAACATAAATAAATATACAGATAATAATTATATAAAGAATAACTCAAATATGATGATTAATATTAGTTGTAGAAGTACAAAAAAAAAAACTGAACTGCGGCAGCGTAGCGCCTTTCCAGATCAATCTCCTGTTAATTAACTTATGATATCGAGATAAAAGAAAAAATGAAAGTCCCTTTAATAATAAATAATTATGTGCATAAAAATTATATTAATATTTACTAATAGCCGTCTGGTGTCGTGCAAATTTTAATGTGAATTTCTCGCACAGAAATTGTGACTTCTTTCTCTCGCTTCCTCCTTTTCACCAGCCAGGAGCCTCGGCGGCCGATACATCTCCAACTTCTCCGTGGAGTTTTTTTTGGTAAATCTTCTCTCCGTCATATCTCTCTCTCTTCTTCGAAAGCTCTGTTCCAAAACAAATTATGAGAAGAAATTTGAAATCGAAGGAGATCGTTTTGTTCCATATGCCTTGAGAAGATAGATGTTCGCATCTATACTGACCTTATTAATTCGCATCAATTATTGCTTCCAGATCAGTATTTGCATCTATACTGACCTTAATAATATCCAGTTATCTAATCAACTAATCTCATGGTACATAAAGGAATAAAGTGTTGATTTCCATGATTAGTTTCATACAATAGAAACAGAAGGGATTAATTATGCAAATAAGAAACGGAAGTGAAAAGGAGATAGAAAGAAAATCTTAATCGCTTTACCCTTCTACAATCTGACAAGTTTATATCTACATATTTACAAAATAGCCCACAAAAATAAAAGATCTTTACAATTTTGCAGAAAAGCCCTTATACTTCTAACTATATCTAAAAATACTAATTATAATCTAACCAATCGACATAAAGAAAATAAAATACTGGCTAAAAAAGGAGCAACAGTAAGAATCTATTAGTAAAAATTATATACTGGCAAGATGCTAGACTAATGACCATCTTCAATGACTCCATTCGAGAATTTCCATTCCTTTATATCAACGACAATGACTTATCTTCAATTAGCACATTTAGGTACTTGCCAACTTTTGAAGATAGTTTTTAGACAATAAATGTAGTTTGATTATATGATTGTGATTCAGATTGATTTGATGTAATTTCAGGAGAATTTTCTCTGTGTTAGTTGATTTCGGTTTTATATATTTTATGCCGTCCCACTTTCTTTGTCATTGATATTTTAGTATATGGGTCCCACTTTTGAAACGATGGAATTTCAGGGTACAGGGTACTTGCATGCTGATCGATCTCAGCTGTTTGGATTGATGGAGCTGTTTAGGTTCAGTTTTGGTACCTTCTTTAGCTTCTTGAACAGATACAGTTTGTGTCAGCACAGTTAGAGTGTGAAGGGAAGGAGCTGGGGCTGGTGACCGTTGATGAGGCATTTGACTTGGTCAACAGCAGCAAGAGAAAGAATTATGGACTGGTTGCGGATAGGGAGGCGTTGGACTGCACTATAACTATTTTAGAAGAGTCCCAAAGCAGTACCGTTCTAGAAGCTAGGGGAGAGAACGGTAAGATGTTACTGGAGAGGAGAATTGAAGGTTGTTGAAGGCGTCATAGTCGTTAGAAGGCGAACTGATATCATTACCGTTATTTTTACTGTTTAGTTTAATTTACTTTACTATTGTAATTGAGCTGAATATAAATAGCTCATTTTCTATTTCTTTGAGTTTTGTGGAACCAATTAAACCCTTGTTGCTTATCTTTTCTGTTAAATCATAATATCCTATTCCATCATTTTCATCGATTTCACTCACTTTACACCATTAAATTCATTATCTCGTAATTGATCCTCGCGGATCGTTACATTAATTGTTGTTTCTTGGATAGGTACGTGCAGAGAATTTTATTTATTAATTTTATCGTTTAAGAAAAGAAAAAACCTAAAGAAGGATTTCTATTGCTATAGAGAAATTGCCTTGAGTTTTATATGTTCTCCGCAGGTTCTTCTTAGGAGGTTCTTTTGCTTTTAATAGGGATATAAATTCGACTCTGCTGTTCTAATGAAAACAGCAGATACTTAAAGCAGAATAATTAAATACATAAAAGTAGAAAACCTTGTGTGCACAAAAGCTAAAACCAACTTAATTTCTTTAACTTCGATGTCATAAGAATGATACAACAGTCCAAGTGTTAATACAAATACATAAATTAATTTTACAACAATTTCATTCTTAATAATGATGATGAACATTATGATTAAACCACTAACAAAATGCGTACAATATTGGATGCTGTCAAAGAGAACTGTAAATGGTTTTGCATTCATTGACTGGTTGATGGCTGTCCTAATAGAACAAAAATAGTTTACATGAATCAAAGTGCAAGCATCACAAATTGATCACAGCCAAGGAGAGTTGTAGATTGGTGTAATAACAGATTTCACTTGTAGGTATTTCTCAATGGCATTCATTCCTTGATCCCTTCCAAAGCCGCTCATTTTGTATCCACCGAATGGTGCATCTGCTTCAAAGGCAAAATAGCAGTTGACCCATATGGTACCAGCACGTACTGATCTAGAGAGACAGTTCACTGTGTTGATGTTGTTAGTTATGATACCAGCTGCTAGACCATACTTTGTGCAGTTTGCCCTTTCAATAGCTTCCTCTACTGTCCTGGAAATGAGATTTTGCAAAATTGTATGTTTTAAAGTGTAAATTGTAAGATTTATATGCCTAATGGTGTTGATTGTATATACTATATCTAAGGCTTACTTGAATTTCATTAAGGACATAACTGGGCCAAAAATCTCATCTTGCGCAATTTTCATATTCTCCTGAAAAAAAAGGAACAAGGGTTATAGAACTTGCACAGTATAAAATTTCAATTTTATCCTCTGTGGATTATATTTTGAAAAATACCTTAACATCAGCAAAGATTGTGGGTTCAATGTAGTAGCCTTTACCACCGCACGGTTTGCCTCCTGTTAGTAAAGAAGCCCCTTCTTTTTTCCCATATTCAATGTACTTGAGCACTCTTTCAAATTGCACCATATCAACCTTAATATACGAAAATTAGCACAAACCAAAACATAATAGTTCATCAGTTTGAGCTTCAGTCCAATAGTTTCTGGTAATTAATATTATACTACAGTTACGAACTGTGATCATTTATAATACCTGAGGGCCCATGTTCACTTTAGGATCAAATGGGTCACCTACGACCCAATTCTTGACCACTTCAATCAGCTTCTTCACAAACTCATCATAAATACCCTCTTGAACATACACTCGGGATCCTGCCACACAAGTTTCTCCCTGCATTTGTCAGTAATTGCATATCTAAGAATTAGAAAGTAAATTTCATTACATATAAAACTCCACTCAGTAAAGCTTACAGGACCTTCCAGCCCATATTGCCTACACTACTATCATTATTATAATTATTATGATATAACTTCCTATTAGATTCCTACTCAGTTTTCATTGTTGTATAACACCAAGGACTATTTGGGATAACTACATGAAGTTGGTGCATGGCCTTTTTACTTCATAATTTTCATTAAACCAAAATTTACATACCGTGAACAATTCTTTCTATAGAGGTAAATTATACCTTGTTGAAGAAAACAGCTGCACTTGCCAGCCCTGCGGCCATATCCAAATTGGCATCGTCAAAGATAATCAGTGGTGATTTACCTCCCAATTCTAGTGAGACTGTCTTTATGTTGCTCTTAGCTGCCGCTTCCATAATTACACGGCCAATCTCAGGTGACCCAGTAAAACTTATCTGTATTCAATTAATACAGAAAAATCAAAAGCGGATAGGAGGGTAAATTGAATTTTCCAGGGAAAAAAAAGTTCATGCCGAAGTAGTTGCAGTATAAGATTAGTCTGGGAGGCTTACATTGTCTACATCCATGTGAGATGTAAGTGCAGCGCCGGCTGTTGGCCCAAATCCTGGTACAACATTAAGTGCCCCATCCGGAATTCCAGCCTAGATTTTGAACAGTTGAATTAAAATTAATACAATAACAGTAACTAAAACTTGAGGACACCACATTAGAAGTACAATATTATTTTGAAGAAGCTGATATGTAAAATTAAACAAAGAAATTCAAAACTTTCCATTATTATTGTCCATCAACATTCAGTTTCACCAAATGCTAACCTATCATTTATCAATTCAATTTAGTTATCTCATTGAGATCCATTTAAATTCTAATAAATATTAAAATAATTACCATCCATAATTTACAGTTTTATCCGCATCAAGATAGGAGTATGCATAGAAGATGACCAAGTACAAAAAAGCCAGAATTTACCTCCTTTGCTAGGCTGGCATAGAACAGAGCCGAAAGTGGTGTCTGCTCGGCCGGCTTAACAACCACAGTGCAACCAGCAGCAAGTGCGGGGCTCGCTTTCAAGAAGAACATCGTGCTGGGGAAATTCCAAGGGATGATAACACCTACAACACCAATGGGTTCCTTCAGAGTGTATGCCTGGTATTCTCCAGTCATCTTTAGTGTTTCACCATGAATTTTGTCGGCTGCTGAGGCATAGTACCTCAACATATGGATGGTACCCGGTATGTCAACTGCTTTGCCGAATTCGAAGAGTTTTCCGGCATCAATGGCATCCAGCGCAGCAAGTTCTTCAATGTGTTGCTCCATGAGATCGGCGAACTTGTAGAGGATTCTTCCCCTCTCCTATTAAGTGACAACCAGTTGCAAAGTAGGAAGAACATGAAAGTTAGTGAAAAGAATCAACTGTAAGTGTCCCTGTCAAACAAAATGACACTTGAATTAAATTGGACAAGGACAAGTGGACAACCCGTTGAATAAAAAGGAGATGTAAGAAATGAGATGAGAACAAAGTGGGTCATAAACTTATAAAGACACGGGTCATATTAGTTTGAAAAAGGATTACAGCTTGAATTGAGCAGACGGGCCTGGAACAATCAAACTGTTTCTTCAAAAGCCTTTTTAGTTGGAAACATCACTCACTGTATAGCAGTATAGGGGTATATTAAAGGAAAAAAATATATTATAAGGCGAGGGGGCTCCTACATAGCCTGACATGCGGGGCCAGGGGCCGTGGTCAAAAGCCTCTCTGGCAGCTTTGACCGCCAGGTCAACATCCTCTTTGTCCGCCTCTGCAATGTTTGCTATCACATCCCCAGTTCTCGGATCCCTCGTCTCTAATTCTTTGCCTGCAATTAGTTACAATTTTAATAATAAAAAAGGTTGCGGATATCTTTTCTTTTCAAAATAAAATTTATTTCCGCTTGGAAATGTTTCCAATACATCACGGGTATGTTTGAATCGTGCAAAAAAATAGCGTAAGAATAGAGAAATTGAGAATAATAATTGAGGATAGTGAACAAATAGTGATTTTTCAGTTAGTACGAGGATAGTTAAAATGTAATATTATTCCGGATGATAGAAATATTATTTGAATTGTTTATTTGAAATAGTAATGGAGAGTTGAGAAAAAAAAAACAACTATTTTATCTCCTCCATGAAATAACATAAAACATTTATTCTCACTGTTTCAGAACAATAAATTTATATTTAGATGCACAACTATTATTTCTATTCCGAAAACAATAACTATTCTGCTATTCCTGACCCATCCAAACATACCCCACTAGTTCAACTGACAGATCAGACCTTTACATAACATGGAAATAATTTTTAAATTGCTTCACAAAGTGTGCGTTTGATCTTAATCAGACTGACGAGATGATTTCCATAGTGTCAATAACACAGCATATGCCTAGGGACATTATATTGTGTAAGTATATAAATATGTAAGATCCTGGCTATGGATCAAAAAGAGTAGTTAAAATTGAATAATTGTCACTTTAAAGTTGACTTCAAAATGACACTCTAAAAATTCACTTTAGAAATTTGTCACTCTAAACTCCTTTAGTCTTTAATTTTACCACTAGTGTTATATAAGTGTATAATTATAAAATTATAAATTCAATAAATTAAACCAAGACTAAAATACCCCTGAGTCCCTCATATATGATTAAACCCTCCTCCCTCTTTCGTTCAGAGAGTTTTATTTCCGTCATTTTCCCAATGGAGGTACACTCCAGTTTATAAAAGGAGGTACACTCCGGTTTATAAAATGCATAAAGAGAAATATGTTTCTAAATTGACAAAATAAGATGCATATTATGCACATAATTCAAAATAAAATACTTGATTGTTGTCAAATTCCAAAATAATCCACTCCAACGCTTAATCTAAAATAAGATACATATTGAATTGTTGTCATAATCCAAAATAAGATACAATTCCAACTAGCAAAACAATACACATATACCACTCCAATGCATAATCAAATTCCAGGTTTTAATATGATTAGAATTATTAGTTATTACACATTAGAACTAATTTCAGACTTTAATATGATTAGTGGTATCATCATGCACTGTTTGAGTAGCTGGGAGAAAAAAATAGAATTGCTATTATTAGAATGGCTCGAGTACTAACTGATTTGTGATGACTGGCATGTATCAGTATTAACCGATAATAATAGTAATGATTCGTAGCAGTAAGGAGAAAATGACGGACTGGACAGGAGGTGCGACGGAGATGCGACTGAAGAGGAGACGGCGGACTGAAGGAGCCGACTCTAGTTGTGGCGACGGAAGAGGAGGTGGCAGAAGAGGAGAACAAAACAATTTGGACTAGCTAGGTCAAATAGACAGGGAAGATATCAGAACTTCATTGTTCAAATAAGGAGGGGTAATTATGGAAATACAAAATTATTTTTTATTTATATGTATTTTCTAAATAAAAATATATATTAGGTACGAAGTAGTGGCAAAATTAAAGACTAATGGAGTTTAGAGTGGTAAATTTCTAAAGTGAATTTTTGAAATTGAACCACTTTAAAGTGACAATTATCTAATTTTTCCTACAAAATTATTAAAAATAATTTATCATACACATTAAATTCTTCACATGAAAATTTTATCATACTCATTAAATTCATATGAAGTCACTATTTTTAATTTTTGAAAACAATTTATTAATCAACGGTAATATTTTTTAGTCATCATGCTTATCTTCTTTAATTTCACTAAAAAAATTCATTTACCAGCACAAAATTAAATGATATAATATTATTTCTATCTGGTAGCGGTATTCAGTATAAATATAGTATACGTATTCGATAAATCTTTGTCTAATTTATGTGTGTATAAACTAGATTATGAATACATTTAGTACAGATCTTGAGCTTGTATTTAATTATAGATCCTTTTAAAGACCGAAAATGAATATATCGAAATTGAGATCCAATCAAACGATTAATCTTTGTATTTTATTTTTCTTCTGAGCATCTAAGGTCGAATTCCTGATAGGCATAGACCGAGATCAGACCCAATATTATTGGATCCTATCACTATCCATAGAAAAATCACCCTACGAATATTATTAGCAAAATGCAACGCAATTTTATAACAAAAAAAATGGTATGTTGAAACCCTGTCGGTATTCTCCTAAATTAAAATTCAACGCAACTACAACTAGGGTTTCAATTATTAACCCGACCGACCCCAATTGTCATAATGGATTGAATATGGATTTAAATTTTTAGACCCAAATTGGGTCGGATCAGATTCAAATTAACTCAATCCGACTCGATTAATTATATTTTTTAAAGTAATTTTATGATTTAGTACTAATTAAAACTTAAATATATACTAATTAAGATTAATTATAAATTAATTAATATTTATTACTTAAAATTATATAAAAATAATTAATAAATATTTAATTATTTTACACGTGTCGGGTCGGGTTGACCTATGACCCGTCGAGTCGGGTATGTGTTAAGATTTTTTGACCCGAATTTAATCGGGTCGAGTTCGGATCAGATCAAAAATAATAATAAAATAATGTGACCCAACCCGACCCATTACACCCCTACAGCCAACAATTTCTTTTTATCTTTATACGGTACGCGAGGTCCAAAAAAGAAACCGTTGACGATGGTGATGCCAACAATTTCTTTTTATCTTGTACGCTACGCGAGGTCCAAAAAAGAAACCGTTGACGATGGTGATGGTGATGGTGAGACATGGTGATTTATGATGATAAATATTTACTAAGTTATTATTTTTAATTTTTAAAAATAATAAAAACATTAAATTTTTCCTGTTTATTAAATACATAAGTATTCTGATCCTGCAATGGTTCAGATTTTTTGTTAAATTTCTAGAACTAATATCAGTCATCAGATTGAGTTATTCGTCAAATAATATAACTATCTCTACAACCATTTGTGTTGAAGTTATAATTTTCGTTCAATTTTGATTGTTACACGAAATGATGTATAATTTAGGAGTGTAATTATTTTACTTTATTTTCTTTTTTCTTAAATTATCATCAATTATGAATTTCAACTTTTCATAAATTCTGAATGTCAACTTTCTCTCAATTCTGGATCACTTTACATTAATTATGTATACATGATTGAAATATATATTAATTACTAAATTATTTTTATTTTTATTTTCTTTTTTTCACATGAAGATATAAATTTTTATATTTTTAAAAAATATCACCGTAATAATGCACTGGCAAGATACTAGTATATATATATATATATATATATATATATATATATATATATATATATATATATATATATATATGAGAAGGACTCAATTACCACCATTTTAGTGCCACATCAGTGCCATTAAAATTAAATATCAAATAATTATTATTTAAATTTTTAAATAACAAAACTAATTGAAGGATTTTTTTTGTAAATATCATCTTATATATGTATACAAAAAATTATATCATTTCAATATTATTTATATAGGCATCAAGCGTTAATAAAATCAACGGATCAAATTTTACTATTTAAACATGTTACTTGATGGCTATTCAAATGAAGTTAAAATTTTATGATTTTTTATTTACATATAATTGAGATGATATGGAATACATCTGACAGTTCACATTTTTAAATTTATACACAAATAAATAAATAAACACCATGGACATCAATAATGATGGTAATTTGTGTGTGCATCAAAAGTTCAAAAAAATGTCTAATTTGATTTGTGTATCTAAATATATCCATCATGTTAAACTATTTGAATCTACTGTTTGGACTTCTAAAATTTTAAAAATATCCGTTATAACTTTAGTGTCACCAAAAGTTTGTGTAACTTGATCCCTCCTTATATATATATATATAGAGAGAGAGAGAGAGAGAGAGTTTGTCTATTGTGCTTTCAGTAACACTTCGACCAAAATATTATCGGTCTAAATTGTAATTTTTCATACTCAAAGTTTCAATTTAAGTAGCTCAACAAAATTTTTATATCATAATCTTATAAAATATTAACTTCTATTTTGTTTGAAATTATTTTACTATACTTGATGATTTTTAGAAAATAACCCTTTTGACGTCCAATTTTTTATAATTTTTTTATTATTTTAGGGTTATCATTCAAAAATCATTAAGTATGGTAAAATAATTTTAAATTTTGTAAAAAATAATATTATATAAGATTATGATATAAAACTTTTATTGAGTTACTTAAATTTTAATTTTGAGTATCAAAATTAAAATTTGACCGATAGCGTTTCGGCCAAAGTATAAATTTGAAAGTCCAAATAACCGATCCAAACCATTGAACTTGATATTCATATTGATATATCTTTGGAGATCATATTTTATAATTTGTTGAAAAAAATACTACTTTTTAGTTGGGTACAAAGTTTGTTGATCTAACGAATTCTACATCATCCATTACTAGCAAAATTTTTAAAAATTATATATATATATATATATATATATAATTAATCTCTAAAGATATTTCAATATGAAAATCATGTTCAACGATTTAAATCAATCTTTTAGATTTTTAAATTTGAGATATAAATACAAATCACAGAAAATTTTATACTTCACAAATCATTAGCCTCACTCATTCACTTAAAAATATTAGAGTTAGCCCTTAATTCGTGTCATCTAATATATCAATTCGATTGTCTTATTATCATTTTTCATCGGCCTCGCAACAGTACAAAATTAAAAACAAAAACTGGTTTCGCTACGGCAACGGTAATTCATTTAAATAAACCATACATAATGTAGACAATTAATTTATAGATAGACTCCAACGTACCTCCCATCAATAAACAGCAATTTTATTAGCTAGTGAATTAGTTATTATAATCGGTGTCGATGGATCGTGTCGGTCGGATTGAATTATTATTATTTTATTATTTTTTGATCTAATTCGAATTCGACCCGATTATATTTAGGTCAAATTTTTTTTAATCCATACCCGATCCGACTGGATTATAAATCGATCCGTATAAAATAATTAAATATTTATTGAATATTTTTATATTATTTTAAGTAATTAAATATTAACTATTTTATAATTAATCTTAATTAGAGTATAATTAATATATATTTAATATTTAATTAGTACTAAATCACAAAGTTATTTCAAAAATATAATTAATCGGGTCGGATTGATTCGATCCGATTCGGATAAAAAAATTAGATTCATATCCGATTTTTTTTTGGCTCATATTAAATCGGATGGGTTCGTCAATTAACATAACGTATCGGATTAATAATTCACACTGTATGTTGAATACATTTGTCTTCAAGCAGTTAATTACCCTGTATATGGCAAATCAATCTTGGTTGACTTCGAAACTAACACCTCAATAATTTTCTTTGATTAAAAAGAAGAAAAGGAAAATTATGCACACAAAAAACATCAAATTTTTAGTTATGAGTTTTGATAATCTGCACCTGATATTTATTTAATAGAATCCCAGTTGCCACGTGCATGAGTTGTCACTTCAACTGTAAAATATTAACGTGTCATTTTCACTGGAAATTAATGGGAAAAAATAATGTGCATATGTCTACATCTTCGAAGGACGGAGAAGGATTTTTTGAACTAATTATTTTCAACAATTGACTGAAAAAGAATTTATGCGGTTGAGTTTTTCAAATGGATTAACAAATGGTAAAAAGATATATTCATTTCGTCATCTTTAGAAAAAATAACATATTACCATAATTGTGATTTTATGATTTTAAATATAAATTTAATTCATTTGCCTTTTTATATATGCAGTTAATTTGTAGCTTAAATTCAAGGGTATATATAGGTAATTCTGAGAAATTATATATGCAATTTGGCAGCTGAAAATTTATCTAATTAAGGTGACCATGAATAATTTACTATGTTCATTGAACAACGAAATTCTCACAAAAGCCGGTAGCTCTAAAATCAAAGATTAATTTGCTAATTATGTACGCGAACCTCCAAATAAATTAGTTTACCAATCAAGCAACCGTAATGAATTGTTGTCCATTAAAATCGGAAAGGTATCGGTGTAGTTCTTTACTGAAAAAGGAAATAATATTATGTCCTGTGTTTCAATCAATATCTATAAGTCTTTTCCCAAGACGAAAAACAATGTATTTCTTTACTTAACAAAGACAAAATATATGTTGTTTCAAGCTTCATATGCATGTAATTTTCAAAATAGCGTTGTGACGGTACCCCAAATCAAGTATACATAGAAGCAGACCGGAAAGAATAAAAAGAAAAAACGAGGGCATCATGACACAAGACAAAAAAAGAATAAAAAGAAAAACAAGGGACCGATTTATAACTCATCAAGTACCTGAGACTGAATCAACAAATTCGCCATTGATGAAGAGCTTGGTGTACTTGATCTCTGGTATCTTAAAACCCTGCTTGAAGCTCCCGTTTCCATTCTCTGCCATGGGAAAGTGCTTGGAGAATAGAAGAGAAAAGAAAGAATTCTAGTAGTTCTGTTTATTGTAAGAAAAGAGCTTGGATTATTTTCCCTCTGGAATATATGATTTCGTGTTATATAAGGAGAGATGCAGCAGTGCATGCTGCGTGGGGGGCCGCAGCCTTGCTTTTGTGCCATTTACTATTGTTTGTTTGTCCACTAAAATATAAAAAGTCAATGTTTGAATTGAGAGATCTGCCGGGATTAGGTATATTATTTTATTATTTTTTATCTGATTTGAATCCGATCTGATTAAATTCGAGTCAAAAATATTGGTTCATATCCGACCCGACGGGTCACAGATCGACCCGATCCATATAAAATAATTAGATATTTATTAATTATTTTTATATAATTTTAAGCAATAAAATATTGATTAATTTATAATTAATCTTAATTAGTGTATAATTAATGTATATTTAATTAAAGCTTTAATTAGTACTAAATCATAAAATTACTTTAAAAAATATAACTAATCAGGTCGGATCGGGTTGATCTGAACCCGACCCGATCCGATTCGGATTAAAAAAATTAAATCCATACGATTTTCAGTGGCTTCCATTTTCAGTAAGAGAAATGGAGGAGAAATTTTGAACACTGTATATCTAAGGTAATTTCAGATTGACTATACGTAGTTAATGATTAAATTTATTATAGACTAAAAATATATAGCTAAATTATCTCTAAATATTGATTTATCAGCCTCAATAAATTCTTTTTTATTAAAAATATAATGCATATAAAAAATTTCTAAGTATTTATTTTAGATTATGAAAAATGACTCAATAATAATAATAAAATAATTTATGTTTCTTAGATCATTTTTTTAAAATTCAAAAATAATAAATAGAAACTTCAAAATATAAAAAAATTATATCCCATCATATTCTAATATAAATTTTTTATTAAACTCATAAATCAAGATTTAAAGATAATTTAGTTATATCTTAAATCTATAATAAATTTAATCATTAATTACGCGTAACACTTTCAGATTATATTCAACTTTTATGTATATGCAACGGCTGCGGTATAGTTTTTGAAAATATTGTTTAAATAAAAAATATATATTAATTTTAATCAATTCATTCTAAACAAGTCACGTGTTTTGAATCGAATCAAACAACTGAGATTGAGTGCACGTCACAAATTCATAATTCCCCTGTCACCAATCACCATAAGCCGAATAATTTTTATTAGCTCATCATTTGTCATCTACTCATCTGGTCCAAGTAATCACTGTTATTCATGTGCATTCACCTCGGGATATAGTAATTAATCGAATTCGATCGAAATTATTAGTATTTGAATTCAATTGAGAATTATTTTAAATTAAATTGAACTTGAGTAAAATCGAATTCGAACTAAATCGAATTCAAATTAAAAATAAACTCTACACAAACTTAATTATTTTAATTTTAATTTTTTTTATATTATCATAAATAATTAGAGATAAAATAATTAATATTTTATTAATTTTATTAATATAATAATAAATTAATAATATTTTATTAATTTTATAATAAAATAATTATATTATTACATATATTATTGACTAAATAGTTAAAAATATATACAAATAACTACATATCAAACTATTACGAATCGAACTCGAATTAGTTCATTAAAAAAATATTAAACTAAACTCAAATCGAACTAATAAGAAAATCTAATCAAACGAATCAAATTCAAACTAAAATTAAATCGAGCACTGAACAAATTATGAATTACGAATTATTAACTTTTCTTATGGCTCTATCAGAGGAGTTACCCTTTAAAAAAAATCATAAAATATCTTTATAATTATATTTTTTTAAAATAAAAAAAATAAATCTTTATAATCATTCTTGTGAGAGACAGTTAGAGGTGTCAATGGGTCGTCGGGTCGGGTCGGGTTATATTATTTTATTATTTTTCTTGACCCCACTTGAACCCGACCAGATTAAATTCGGGTTAAAAAATCTTGATCCATATCCGACCCGTGTAAAATAATTAAATATTTATTAATTATTTTTACATAATTTAAGTAATAAATTATTAATTAATTTATAATTAATCTTAATTAGTGTATATTTAAGATTTAATTAGTACTAAATCACAAAATTACTTTAAAAATACATAATTAACCGGATCGGGTTGAGTGATCCGAACCCGACCCAATCTAACCCGATTCGGATCAAAAAAATTAAATTCATAGCTAACTCATTTATTTTTAAATCATATCAGATTGGATCGGATCGGATTAGAATCAAATCGAATTAACCCATTAGATGAGTCAATAATTAACACCCTCGAGACAGCCAACAAATCGTCTGAATCTGCCATTAATTTGACTTGACAAACAGGTACATGATTTTCAAGTGATCTATTTTCGAAGGAAGCGAGGGAAATGGAGGGTAACATCGGAAATATTGTATATATAATTAATTATTCTTGTGAGAGACAGCCAACAAATCTGACTGTAGCTGAAAATATCGACTGTCCTCTTGCGTCTTGACAGTTGACAATGAAAGATGGCAAAATTCAAAATATTCGGGTGTTTCTCCATTAATCAATGGTTCAATACCTAACACAATTACATAAAGGGTGGGAATCACTTTGGGTTATTTTAATAATTTTAATAATAAATTTTTAAATAAATATTAAAAAATCTTAAAAAAATATGAATATATTATTCATTTATAATAGTGATTTAAATTTCATACAATTATTATCGTCTAATACTCCATCAAAGATCATCAAAATTTTATACAATTTACAATAGTTATAATTTGACGATCTTTGATAGACTATTAAACGATAATGAAATTGTATAAAATTTAAATAATCATTAATCTATAAGTAGAATAATATATTCATAAAAAAATTATTTTTAAGATTTTTTTATATTTATTTAAAAATTTATTGTCAATGTCAAAATAATCGTGATCCATTCCCTTACATCAATGATGTAAGTCATTAATGTCAAAATTAAATTTTTATGTCACGTCATCAAATTGATAATTCATTTTAAGAGTGACATCCCTTGAATATAATGAAATTGTCAAAATGACACTTTCATAAATAATTTTCTGCTCCTGCGCTGACGTGGCTTGTCAAATGAACTGTCAAATTTAGACAATTGTCTAATTTTATCTAGTCTTTATATCCCTGAAATCCAAATGATAATTGTCAAATAAAATTTGATAATCAATTTGATAATAAAATGCGATTGTATTTCAATTCAACAAAACTATTCAACCGCTATCTCACACTGTCATACAGCAGTACACTCGCGTAATTACTGAATCGGTGAAGAGTGTAGGCCTTTGGACTTGCACTTTTTACTTATCATTTCTTTTTTTCTCTCTTTAAAAGTCCTTGGGCTAATTCAGTCAATGTGATGACGTGGAATAAAATAACCCATTATTCTAACTATAGGAAAACAGATCTATTTAGATATGAATAGTTGAATTAAAATAAATGGATCAATTTTATTTTACGAATTTGATTTATCTGTTTTAATCTAACAATCTAACACTCCAAATTGAAATAATGTCCTGCTTTTCCCATTAGAATAACATGCCCAACAAATCATCATTCATCAATACATACTGTATGTGTAATTATCTCATCCAGAAAAAAAAGACTACTCAAACCGTGCACCAAGTTATATCATGTCACAATTTCCCCCGTACTGCTATAACTATTTAACGAATTAGAATCGGCTGCCATACTTTCACGGTAATTTACTGTCATTAAATCACTACGGGCCATTTTAATCATAACGATCTAGATTTTAATAAAAAAAAATTAATATTCAATTTGTGAATCACATTGGTCATTCGCTCTATGATTGCTTAAGACAAATATGACAGCTCATGTGAATTCATTATTCCACAACTTTGAGGAGCTTTTCTTTTTTTTTCCTCCACTTTCACATGCTTATTATTAGAATTGTAAATTACACTTTTTTGGCTGTTTATTTGACTCATATCGTATTTATAAGACGAATATGGGTAATATTTTATTTTTGTTAAGTTATTGAGTATGGATCTGAGTAAGAAAAAAATTCGTTAACTTATCGGATATGGATATGAGTAAGAGATTTTCATTATCCGTTATCAGTTGAGTAAATTATATATATATATATATATAATATTTTATATTTGAATATCATTTTTAAAAAATAAAATGGTGACTTCAAAATCTCAAAACACTCAAAAATTTTGCATCCCACGAGATTTTCATATAAAAAATTTAATGAGAATGATAAATTAAAATTTCGAGATGATTTGATGTATTTTTTGAGTTAAGCTCACGAAAGACCTTTGTGAGCTTAAGCCCATGGTATTTTTACTTATATATATATATATATATATATAATATAGTGGAGATACCGTGAGGTTAAGCTCACGGAGGCCTTCCGTGACCTTAACTCAAAAAACATATCAAATTATTTTGAAATTTTAATTTATCATTCTCATTAAATTCTTTATATGAAAATCTCATGGGATACAAAAATTTGGAGCGTTTTGAGTTTTTTAAGTTATGGTTTTTAATTTTTGAAAATCATCTCTAAAAATAATAATAATATATTCAATACTTGAACATCTTTTTAAAAAATTAAAAACGGTAACTTAAAAAACTCAAAACACTCCAAATTTTTGCATCCTACAAGATTTTTATAAAAAGAATTTAATGAAAATGATAAATTAAAATTTTGAGATAATTTAATATATTTTTTGAGTTAACTTACAAAATACATCCGTGAGCTTAAGCTTACGGTATCTCCACTCTCTCTCTCTATATATATATATAAAGAAGTATTTGAAGGTATTCGTTCTGTCCTCCACAACAACGTAGGCAATGTCGGATCCCGAATCCGCTCCTTTAAGCAAATAAATGAAACTATTGCGAAAGTACGTGGCCGTGTAAAGCATTAAAATAAGTTTCTTTAAAAATAAAATCACTAACTGCTTTGACCCATGGAAAATGAATCCTATCGAAGGCTTGTTTGCTAACACTAGCCCTATCCGCAGATTGGCTTGTTTAGCTTGTTTACTTGTATAGTTATCTTCCTTCCCAATCAACCGAACAACTACGGAACCAGGACACAGGCTTTGTGAGACTTCCTTAGTGAGCTTTCAGGCAACAAAAGATAGTTCATAAGACCCTTACACTAAAGGTAGCTTGTCTCCATTGCACTAGATGCGTGTAGCCGATATATATAGAATTAGACTACGATGCTTTGCAAAATATAAAAACGTTATGTGCTTTGCGCTCTATTATTAATTTTAAGTTAGAAATAATCAATCCAAACCGCTCAATCTAATCTCCATATCAAAATCTATTAATAAACCAAATTTTATATTTTTTAGAATTCATTTACTATTTTTTTGGATAGAGAGAAAACCATCATTTTTGGATGAACCATAATTCCCAGATCAAGTCATTTTTTCCTCATCAGAAAAAATAACAAAAAAATATAAAAAATATAAAATTTGGTTTACTAATAGATTTTGATATGGAGATTAGATTGAATGGTTCGGATCAATTATTTCTGACTTGAAATTAAAAATAAAGCGCAAAACACACAACGCCTCTGCGTTTTGCAAAGCACCATAGTCAGATTCTCTCTCTCTCTCTCTCTCTATATATATATATATAGAGAGAGAGAGAGAGAGAGTGAGGCTATGGTGCTTCGCGAAGCACAAAACCTCCCGTGCTTCGCGTCCGTATCTTGAATTTGAAAGTTCATACGCTCGATCCAAACCGTTGAACATGATCTTCATATTGAAATATCTTTGGAGATCAAATTTTATATTTTTTTGATTTTTTTTGCTATTTTTTAAATGAGTATAAAATTTGCTGATCTAACGATTTCTGCACCATCCAAAACTAGCGATTTTGTACCCATCTAAAAAATAGCAAAAAAATTCAAAAAAATATAAATTTTGATCTCCAAAGATAGTTCAATATGAAGATCATGTTCAACGGTTTGGATCGGGCATATGAACTTTCAAATTTGAGATACGGACGCGAAGCACAGGAGGTTTTGTGCTTCGCGAAGCACCATAGCCTCACTCTATATATATATATATATAGGCTATGGTGCTTTCCAAAGCACAAGAGCGTTGTGTGCTTTGCGCTCTATTATTAATTTAAAGTAAAAAAATGATCGATCAAAACCGCTCAATCTAATCTCCATATCCAAATCTATTAGTAAACCAAATTTTATATTTTTTTGAAATTTATTTGCTATTTTTTTTGGATAGGGGGAAAACCGTCATTTTTGGATGAACCAGAATTCTCAGATCAAGTCATTTCCTCCTCATTAGAAAAAATAGCAAAAAAATTCTAAAAAATATAAAATTTGGTTTACTAATAGAGTTTTATATGGAGATTAGATTGAATGGTTCAGATCGATTATTTCTGACTTGAAATTAAAAATAGAGCGTAAAACACACAACGCCTATGTATTTTGCAAAGCACCATAGTCGGACGCTATATATATATAGAGAGAGAGAGAGTAAAGATACCGTGAGTTTAAGTTAAAAAGTATATCAAATTATCTCTAAATTTTAATTTATCATTTTCATTAAATTCTTTATATGAAAATCTTATGGGATGCAAAATTTTAGAGTGTTTTGAGCTTTTTAAGTCATGTTTTTTAATTTTTTAAAATTAACTCTAAAAATAATAATAAAATATTTAATGTTTGAACATCATTTTTTAAAAATTAAAAATAGTGGCTTAAAAAACTCAAAACACCCTAATTTTTTGCATCCCATAAGATTTTCATCTAAACAATTTAATGAGTATGATAAATTAAAATTTAGAAATAATTTAATACATTTTTTGAGTTAAACTCACAAAAGATCTATGTGAGCTTAAGCTCACTGTATATTTACTCTCTCTATATATATATAGAGTTAAATATATATAAATATAATTACTTTATATTTTTAATGAATATTTATATTTCAATTATATAAATATATATAGTAATAAGTATATATATTTTTTATGACAATTGAGATGAAAAATTATATGATTTTTATTATAATTAAAATATTAATTATTGTTATACATCATTAGTATATTTATTTAAGAGTGAGACCACTTGACAATGGGTTATTTTAATAATCTTGACAATGGACTCCTTAATAAATAGATAAAAAATCTTAAAAATGAGAAAAAATTATATATATATTCTTCTACCTATAGATTGGCGGTCATTCAAATTTCATATAGTTTCATTGTCATTTTTAATACTCCATCAAAGACTTATCAAAATTTTATATAATTTATAACGATTCCAATTTAACAGTGTTTGATGGAGTATTAAAAAATAATTAAATTTAACGACCGACAATCTATAGGTAGAAGAACACGTCTATAATTTTTTTTTCATTTTTAATATATTTTTTTCTATTTATTTAAGAGTCTATTTTCGAGATTGTCAAAATAACTCATTATCAAATATCAAGTGATCCCCATCATTTATTTGATGTTATTTATTTGTCTAAATTATATAATTTTTTATTAAATTATTTTTATTTTTATCCGTTATCTACCGTTACCCGTTCGTTACCCGAAATTTTTAACAGATAAAGATAGAATACGAATAAAAAACTTTTTAATGAATATAGATAAAAAAATTTAATAAATATAAATATAATACCTTCACTCTACCCTACCTTACCCATCATCTGCCCAAAGGGTGATCACAGAAGATTTACTTGCTATATTATTTGACAATTCTATAAAATCTATACTATGCTAAAGCTTGTAATCTATTTATCTCCCGTTCGCTACACGCATGTCTATTTAGTTCTCATTTCATTTTTCTTCGTCCCCCAATTCCCTTATCTGAGAAGAAGAAAAGGGAACTGCTCCTCCCAATCACTCCTCTCATCTTCCTTCTAGCCGAAACAACGACTAGAAAGAAGACTGTGGTGCGTGTGGTGGGTCAGTATGAGATCCCATTGATGGAGTCCCGTGCATATCTTTGGACCCTAATCTATCTCTCTGACTTTCGCCAATTTCACTCAATACCATCAAGCTCCGGCGACGACGACGTGCCGCTGTTCTCTTGCTCTTCGTGTGATTTGATCTCAACGCACCGCTTGAACTCCCTCGCTCCCAGTCGTACCCTGATTTTTTGGATCTTGTCGCACAGCCCGTCTACAACTCTTCTTTTACGGAACCACATCCGTTAGAGAGCAAAGAAATAAAAAAAAATTTGTAGGTGAAATATTTTTGAGCTGATTTGTTTGATTAGAGATTAACGATTCTGATTTAACAATAATAACTTTATATGCATCAAAATTTGTATTTAGACTTCCCTATAATCATTGTGATTAAAACGAGCCGCTATGATTAACCTTTAAAAACTCTCTCATATTTCACGTACATATTTTAAATTTTAAATTTTAAATGGCTGATTCAAACTATTGAATATGATATTTATGTTGAAATATTTTTTAAAATCAAATTTTATATTTTCTGTAATTTTGTAATTTTTTAGATGGATATAAAATTTGTTGATATAACGATTTTTGCACCATTCAATACTAGTGATTTTTCATCCATTTTAAAAGTAGCAAAATGTTTTTAAAGAATAGAAAATTTGATTTTCAAAGAAATTTCAATATAAATATCATGTTCAACGGTTTAAATTTTCAAATTTTAAATGTGAACACAAAATATGAAAGTTTTTATACTTCGCCTAATACTATAGGCTCACTCATAATATTAGAAACTAGATAAGGTAACTTCATTTGCTACCAGGCTTATCTAATTGAAAAACAAGATAGATACCAGAATAAAAACAAATAAAGAGAGAAAAAGGGAAAATGAACAAAACAAAATGAGCTCTAATTCATATGTTTTCAAGTAAATAACGGGGACCTTGACGCTATGTTTGCGAAAAAAAATTACAAAATAGATAATTATTCATATTACACAAATTGGTTAAATAATGATAATAATAATAATAATAATAATAATAATAATAATAATTGTTATTGTTATTATTATTCGAGAGCCAAATCTTATTGGCAATGACGCCGATCTATGTGGAAAAAACACAGCTGGTTCAAAATTATATGAGAATTTATTACATATTATTTAATTAAAGTTGAAGGTTAGCTTACTTTTATTTTAAAAATAATATTTTTTTATTGAGTTCACTTTTAATTATTGTCAATTAATAATAAAGAAGGGAAATCCAAATTAAAATCTGAAAATGAACATCTCATCTACAGTAATCAGAAGTTGATTTCCATATCATATGAACAGTACAATTAAATACACTGTAGTTGTAAGCCACAAATACGGATACTACAAATTACTATATTGACAGGCAATGCCCCTCATTTCCTTTTAATTAAACTTCCAATTTTCCTGGCACGATCTGCTCGTCTCTGGTCTCTTAAAAGAATACGTTAGACAAACTTTTAACTATGAACCTATATATTATATTTTTTTCTGCAAAATAAAATAATTAAGATGGCACCGTCGCGCCTATGCTAACGATTTTTAAAATAATTATTGATTTTAATTTTAATAATAAGAGTGATTAAATAAAAATTTAAAAAATATGAATGATATTATATCACTATCATTAACGTCTTATAAATACACCACTCTCAATGACATATTTGCCAAAATACATCACTTTTAATAATGTATTTGTACAAAATCTCAGTGAGAGTGACATTTTTTTTAAATTCTTGCTGAGGTGTCTCTGGGTTTTTTTAGAGGTGGCAATCGGGCGGGTCGGGTCGGGTTCGGGTTCGGGTCGGACGGGTCGGGTCAGTTTGACTTTCTGGAAGAAATCGGGTCGGGCCGGGTCGGGTCAGGGTCGGGTCGGGTCAATTTACATGTTGTGTTTTTTCAGATCGTTGATAGATTTTGATTGGATTGAAGACCATTTGATCTCGGGTCGGGTCGAGTCAGGTCGGGTTCGGGTCGGGTCGGATCAGTTTGACTTTTTTAAAAAATCGGATCGGATCGGGTTCGGATCCGGACGGGTCATCGGGTTCTGTCACCTCTAATTTTTTTAGATGCCACAACTCATATCTTGAAAGTTTGATCATTAATTAAAGTCGCCACATTTCTTTGATGGGACTCAGTGTGGGTAAGCGAATCAATGTTTCTTTTTTTACTTTTTCCTTTGACCAAAGAGGGCCGAAAAGAAAACCAGTGTGATCACACAACTTTTTCCTCTGACTAGTTACAAAGCATATGACATCTAAGTGATAGAAATTAAAAAGTTTATTTTCAGTAATGTTTTTGTCAAAACGCGTTATAAGCACTATTATTTATATTTTTTTAATTTTAATTTAATCACTTTTATTATTAATTTTAGAATTATTTAGATAATTATTTTAAAAATATCGCTCCACCCATGCCGCTCTTACTATCAAAACAGGTTGCGGAATTTCAATGATATCGAAGGAATCACCATTTTTTTTTCTTTTTCCCCCTCTTCCAATGATAAATGATAGAAGTCATTAACAAAAAGTAGTGTACCTTCATGGACCATAAAATAAGATAAATTACTTTTCTTAAGAATTTACACCGTAGATTTTTATGGCAACGCACTGTCATCGAATCTATGACAGATGGAATCCAGAAAAAAAAAAGAGGAGAGAATTTAAAAAAACTTCTTTTTAGTCAAAATATAATGGCAGCCGGACCACTTTTGCTCCATTATACAATTGCATTGAGGAACAATTGATAATTCTTTACTAATTTTTAAATAATAAAAATATAATGTTTATATTTAAATTATTAAATCCAACATAATTAATAATATTTACATATTATTTATGAACTATGAGTCTAAGATGAGTTTTGGTTATATATTTTATCGTGCGTCAATTGATTTGAAATTTTTACAATTTGAGATTAATTATATGTAATGATATTTAAATTCAATACTAAATCTCCAATAATATATCTGTTAATTTATTTTCAGTTTTTAATTTTGCTTGATGTTTTCAATATTCATTGTTAAAATAACCAAGATAACCATCATTTCCAAGGATTTTCTCCTTCATTCTATTATAGTGCATAAACTAATTAATAATTTATCAACGCTATTAAAAAATAAAATAAAATATGGCATTGATCATTCAGATATGTATATATGAAATGTGTGAAATATAAAAGTTGTTTAGTCATTTATTACCAAATTGATTTATAATACTCAATCTTTATTGATTTAAATTTAAAGCTGTTTGATGGCTTACTAAAGCCCTTCCAATTTGGTTTAAATTTTATATACAATTCATAAGAACGAGAAGACATACATTTACTACAATTACAATTTTATAATATGGGCTCAAATTGTCAAAATTAATTACGTTAAAGAGTACGCTAACTGACATTCACTGAGCTGGCGTATTTTTCTGATGGATATTTGATGTAGACGGCTTTAAAATGAGACATGGATCTCTTTTTGATACATCATCAACTAGCTCTATCACAGGATACCTTTTTCATCGACAGATCTCGATTGGTTGTATATTACCATTTGTATTTGTCAACTAATGAATTACTGATGGGTACTAATTAACAACTTTTTGATTGATTTTTTGTCCGGTTTCCTCAACAATTAAAGAACCCTACATCGTGTTAAATTTGCGTCCATAAATATGTACTGAACATAAATTTCACACTCGATTGAACTTTTGTACAAGGTTTGAATTTGAATGTTTTACTATTAATATTTAAGTCCATAATTATTCACTATTTCCCTCATATTTAGTTCTGGTTACAAACAGCTGTTAACCCTTAAATGTCTACAAATTTTATTTCATTCAGTTTATATTGGCGAGATTATGAGAAACAGATAAACGGATTGAGTTGATTTAATAGTTTTAATTCATATCCAATTAGGCTTGTCATTTAAAAAAAAATCATTTGGTATTTTCTTCTGTCTGTTCTTCTAATCTAATATAACATAATACGAACAAAAGGCTATAAGAAACTAAATTCTCACCTTAAGCTCCTTAAATACAACTCTGAAATTACTCCACAAGTTCTAATATACTATCTCTTATTATATTTTTCACCATGATGCTGGTGTAAATACACGAATTTAATTCACAACCACGGAGAGTTGTAAACGGGGGTGACAACAGACTTGGAATGGAGGTACTTGTCAAGAGCATCTAGCCCCATATCCTTGCCAAACCCACTCATTTTGAAGCCACCAAAGGGGCAATCAGCATCAAATGCAAAGTAACAATTGACCCAAATAACACCTGCCCGGATCGATCTAGAGACACGATTCGCTATGTTCAGGTCCTTAGTCACAATCCCTGCTCCAAGCCCATACCTCGTGTTGTTTGCTTTTTCTATTGCCTCTTCAATTGTCCTATTTCAAAATATATATAGGAACAACAGAAATGTGGTACGGTTAATGCTATGTCGTATGCATCTTATTAGTTCAGGATATCTATACTCAATAGCGGTACTGCACTGGTACCATGTCAGTAGGGGCTATTTCACTTCTCCTGATCAATACTGAACTTGTACCTATTAGCATTCTGTGGTACTGTGTAACAAAATATGACAACATGAGTACAAAAATCAAATAACAATGACATACTTGAATTTCATAAGCGACATGACAGGTCCGAATATCTCTTCTTGCACAACTCTCATGTCGTCCTAAAAAGAAAATCAGAAATTTAATAAATGTAATACCAATATTGCAATTTACTTATCTTCAAATCAAGTCATGGAGAGAAAATGACATACTAACCTTGACATCTGTAAAAATTGTAGGTTCAATATAGTAGCCTTTATCTCCACAAGCCTTTCCTCCGGTAAGTACTGTGGCCCCCTCTTCCTTACCAATGTCAATGTACTTCAGTACCTTCTCAAACTGTGCCTTGTCGACCTTCATTCAACAAATACAAGTACAAAAAGGTCAATAAGAATTGAAAAGAATGTTGACATATTGTACCAATCATGAGAAATACGATAAACCTGAGGGCCTTGATGAATATTTGGATTAAATGGATCTCCAACAGTCCAATTATTTGCTGCCACAGCTGCCTTTCTGACAAATTGATCATATATTCCTTCTTGTACATACACACGGGACCCAGCTACACAGATCTCCCCCTGAATCAGGAGAAGAAGAAGTTCCAAATTATTCATGTTTTTATTTCATGAATTTGATCCATAACTGTTGTTTCTAGTCTTTGCAATACATGGTACTTTATAGCTGTGTATATTTTTTTTCTCTTTACAATTTAAATCATGGCTTGCTTAAGTCACTGAAAATGAGGACTTTCCTTACTCTCATCACAGATTGAGAAGAAAAGATATGGCAAAAAGTACCTTATTTGTGAAAATGGCAAGCTGGGCAAGATTAACAGCCATGTCCACATCAGCATCATTGAAGATAATCAGAGGTGATTTACCGCCTAATTCAAGAGAAACTGATTTCAAGTTACTTTTCGCGGCTGCCTCCATGACAAGCCGACCAACCTCTGTTGACCCAGTGAAACTCACCTATCATCATAAATGGCAAGTGTTTCACTTTATTTATACAATAAAGGATGATTTTCTTCATTTTCATGATTCCCAGTATCAGTATAACATAAACCACTCTAAGCAAATAGAAAATAACTGAGAGAAGAGAAACCTTGTCAATATCCATATGGGAGGCAATGGCTGCACCAGCTGTTGGGCCAAATCCTGTGACAATATTCAGCACACCATCTGGTATCCCTGCCTATTTTTTTTCAAAATAAAAAAGAATACTAAAATCATAGAAAAATATTCTTTTACATAATGAAATAAACTATTGTACAGGACCAGAATATGTTTCAGTTAATGGAGTCCCGAAGGTATTACGTAGTAGAATAACCTAACTGATTATAAAATCTAAAGCTTAAAAAAAATCACCAAGTGTGCATTAATGCTTGTGTGCCGAAATTAAAAAATAAAATAAAAGCAAAACTAAGCATGCAGAACTTACACTGAAAAAGATAGATGAAAATATACAAATATAAAATCAATATTAAAAATAATACAAACAAAATATACATACCTGCTTAGCCAAGTGAGCATAGTACAGGGCTGAAAGGGGGCTTTGTTCAGCAGGCTTGA
Organism: Schoenoplectus triqueter; assembly: GCA_964058805.1. Lineage (NCBI taxonomy): Eukaryota > Viridiplantae > Streptophyta > Magnoliopsida > Poales > Cyperaceae > Schoenoplectus > Schoenoplectus triqueter. The sequence continues at coordinate 30,172 of CAXKVV010001278.1, forward strand.
CAACCATGGTGCAACCGGCAGCTAAGGCTGGGCTGACCTTGAAAAAGAACATGGTGGTAGGATAATTCCATGGTATGATGTGCCCCACTACACCAATAGGCTCCTTTAAAGTATACCCTTGTAATTCCCTTGAAAGTTTTAAGGTTTCCCCATGAATCTTGTCAGCAGCTCCTGCATAGTACCTGTCATACAATGACATGGTGAAGGAAATTATTGATAATCTAGATTTTGTTATATATAATAATTATAAAAATCATATTATTAATAATAAGAGTGATAAAAGCAAAATTTTAAATCTACGAATGGTAGCGCGCCACTGTCAGTGACGTTTTTACTGAAACACGTCACTGCCAGTAGCGTTTTTACTGAAACGCGATACTACCGGTGGCGTCTTTACTGAAACGCGCCACTACCGGTGGCGTCTTTACTGAAACGCGCCACTGCCGGTGGCGTCTTTACTGAAACGCGCCACTGCCGGTGGCGTCTTTACTGAAACACGTCACTGCCAGTGGCGCATTTGCCTAAAAACGGGTTTTATAAATACACGCACAGATAAATACCTGCGCGGTTGGTATTTGTAGGAGACAAACGCGCCACTGGCAGTGGCGCGCTGCCATTCGTAGATTTAAAATTTTGCTTTTATCACTCTTATTATTAATAATATGATTTTTATAATTATTATAATTAAAAAAATCTGTTGATAATCATAGATATAACATGCATGTTTTTAATTTTCCATAAGGGGATAATTGTTTACTGAACCTGAGGAGGTGGGAGGCACTGGGGATGTCTACCAGTTTACCGAACTTGAACAGTTTTCCGGCATTTATAGTGTCAAGTATTGCTAGATCTTCAATATGCTGATCTACAAGGTCGGCGAATTTCATCATTATCCTCCCTCTCTCCTGTAAAGGAAATATACATGTAACATCAGGCCAGTTCTAGCATTGCTGAAGGAGGAGAAATTTTTTTTGAAAAAGAGAAGAAACAGAAACAATCCTGATATGCACTGATACGAAGTCGCACGCAATCCTACTCAGAACTCAGAAGATAATTTGAGCAAGCCAATTATTCAATTGAATATCTTTTAGATGGACTTCAGTTGTGCGAATTGTGTTGACCTTATTTAACAGGCCATACAGATAATGGCTGGAAACAAAAGACCAAATGCAGTATTTTTTTGTTTTTGTTAAACTCAGTTTTTGGAGCCGTCCATGCAGAAACATCGACTCTTAAAATTAGTGAAAGTTGGAATGTTAACATAAATCTAGAGGATTAAACTAAAGAATGTGTATATCAAAAGAAGATAACAAGCAATACGCATACATAGCCTGACATGCGGGGCCATGGGCCATGCTCGAACGCCTCCCGAGCTGCCTTCACCGCCAGGTCCACATCATCCTTCCCTCCCTCGGCCACTCTCGCAATCACCTCCCCAGTGCGTGGGTCCCTTGTCTCAAATGTCTTCCCTGTCAGTGACATAGGACAAATTGACAACAAATTATATAATAAATTTCTGACAGAACAAAAATTCAAATGACGGGATTCTGTATTAGAAGTGAAAGTTTGTAAACATAGCTAAATTGGAGGATGCTTTTCTAAAATTTACAACCGGACAAAAGAAATTTCTGCTCCACATAGACACATAGTAGGACAAGGGAATAGCTTCAACACATGCAATTTAAATAACTTAATTACATAAAATATAATGTTTTACAGCAATTACGTATCTACCCATTTTCACGGCAATAGTGAATGACAAAAACCTAGAGGTGGCAACAGAAAGGTCGAATCAGTTAGGTTGAGTCAAGTTAAATCAGATTAGATGAATTTATATATTATTTTTTAAAATTTAAATTAATTTTAATTGAATCGTACGGATCAGATAAATTTGATTTAAAAAAAAAATCAGATCGAATCATATTTTATCACCTCTACAACAACCATGTTGACCCCTCAAATTATTTTATGAACCATTGCAACAGTACAAGCTTAGAAAATTGCATTTGGCTGATGAGATGTTACCCATGCCAAGAACATGCACCACACACAAATTACATTAGATAATATAAAATTTGTGAAGCCCGCAAAATTTTAATTCCCAGTGGCCTCATCAGCTTTTTGTCCATGCTAGGTTAATGAAAGTAATGATACCACTTGCCAGTCACAAGACCTATAAGCGTATTACCATCAGACTCCTCTAGAATATTTCCTTACAATTATGCCCAATTAAGATTTTAATGAAGATAGTAGTCGCCTTTACAGTTTTACTAAGTCGACCATCAATATTCATAAAATATTTAATAAGTTTTCTGCAAGTAAAAGTATATAATTTTTTTTTATTCAAACGGAAAATTTCAACATTTCATATAAATTTAAAATTACCAGATTATTATATGATGAAATCCAATGAAAGAGAGAATGTACCAACTCACATGTAATTTAAAGCAACTTTTGTTATTTGAAGTAATCTAATTTGACTCCTGGTTGAAACTGAAAGCAAGTATGGATCTCTTGACAACTGTTCTTTTTCTTAAACTACTTAAACAACAGATTTGAAATAAATTAAAAAAAATTAAAGTAGAAAAGCTTTTATTAAATAATATTTTTGAACTTATACATTAGTTGTCGTTCAAAGTATTTATTTTATATTCCATCAAAGCTTCTTAAATTTTGTCCGTTGCAAATGTCGTATAAATTTGAGATCCTTGATGAAATACCAAATGTCACTTAAATTCATAAAATTTGAAATTCAACTAATTTATAAATTCAAAAATATGTTTGTATCTAATTTTTTATTGTTAAGATTTCTTGAATTTATTTAAAGACAAATTATGAAGATTGTCAAAAATAATGGTGGTAAAAGATGCTCTCCATTTCGATGAAAACACGCAAATCAAACAATAAAAGTGTCATAGTGATTGGTGAACAATTGTAAAATATAATAAGCTGCAAAACAGAGGCCAGCAATGTTTGTTTTATATATACTTGGCCATATGAGTGCATTCTCAGTTTACGATAAGGTTGTCAGCATTCCAAACAAGAGTTGTATTTTTGGAGGTCTTAAGTTGCACAAAAGTTTCTTTCTGCTTTGAATTTTGCTTTTCAAAGATTACTATGCCAAAGGTACTTAGTAATATTTGGAAAGGGGAATCAGGAGATTACTATAATTTGATAAAAGCAAGAGGAACGAGCATTGAACTTTATTCCTTGAACAACAAGCCAAATAGTTTTTCCATTTTCTCTTGGAAGCATAAAAAAACATTATTTTTTAACTGAAATTTCATGATATTCAGTTCCTAATTAAATGGTATTTGCAACAAGGGACCCAAGCGCAAGAAAAAGAACTTATAAAAAAAAAAACAAAGTGACGCGAACTATTGTCTAATAATTGTGCAGACAAAAAAAATCTATTAAAAGAAATTAAGATTTGCGAAATACAAGTTGTCTCATCTCAGTTCAAGTAAGAGGCCCAGCGAAATCTTCAATTAAATTTATTCAAGTAAGAGAACTAAGCAAAACTGCTGCTATGATTTATGATACAACTCATATCAACTTCTATTAAACAGAACTGAGAACGAAAAGTTTTAGAGACAAATCGAACCAGATAATGCGTCGACGAAGCAGCCATTGATGAAGAGCTGAGTGAACTTGATGTTAATCTCTGGTATCTCGAATCCCTCCTCGATTTGCCCGTTCGTTTCGCTTCCCATGTCCAGAGAGAGAGAGGGAGAGAGGTGAGGAGGAAGGGAGTAGGAGTGAGTGAGAGAGAGAGAAAAAAAATGAAGAAACCGCTCTTGGTAGCGTCTATGGCGACAGTTATAGCCACAAGGCCCACTCTTGAAGACGGTATATATGAACGAACGGGATTGCACCGCACGATTGATGCGGGATTTGGGCGCAAATATATTTACAAAACAAACCCTATATTGTCTCCGAAATATAAATACTGTTGCAAATAGTTCCCTATAGCCTGATATTATTTTAATATTTGGAAGGACCTCTTAGTAACATTATAAATATGACCAATGCCACTAGAAATTTTTTTATGGATATCTTTTCCCGCAATATTCACAACTTCTGCACATATTAAAAAATTAACAACGATACTTCATGTTTGAACAATAAATTATGAAACAGACTAATAACTGTGTTCCACAAATGAGATGAGACGGGAGATAATGGAAGGGTAAGGAAAATAACGGAAAGTAGGATTCAATGGACATTTAAAATTTAAAATTTTGATTTGAATCTGCTACGATTTTTTTTTTAAAATGTAGGTTTTACTTTTTGAATTGCATTTGAAGGTTTTAATATCAAAATGTGTATGATAACAATTCTATTTTCTATAATAAAATTAATAATTATAATAGTTAAATTAGTCTCAATAATAATTAGATCATCTTATTTTAAAAAAATATATCATGCAAGTTAGTTTAATTAGTATTGTAGTATTACATTATACTTTATTATGTATATTGTACATATTATTATAAATGTTTAAATATAAAATTCGATAATGATTCAAATTTGATCCGACATTTGCTATATAAATTGATAAGAATTCACATTTGAATTCTCAAAATTTAAATAAATTTGATCTGCCTTTGATCTTATAATTTTTTAATGAATTCATATTTGGATGATATAAAATCTGATCAATTGATATCCCTAATAGAAAGGAAGAAAACTTTTAGTTATATCAACTTGATTAAGATATATAACAGGTATTTTTGAACCGGTCAAAACTTTTAGTTATATTAACTTTTAGCCAAACTATATATGAATTAGGCTACAGTGCTATGTGTAGCAAGGATGAGTCATGTGCTACGGATTATTTCCGTCTTCAAAGTTTAGATGCTCAATTTGACCATTCAAAATATTTTTTATATGAAAATTTATTAGGGATCAAATTTTATATATTTTTTTAAATTTTTTTATTATTTCTAAAATAGCTAGAAAATCACTTCTTTTTAATGGTTCATAATAATTAAATCAAGTGATTTTCCAACTATTTTAAAAATAAAAAATTATAAAATTTGGGTCTACAACTAGAATTTCATATAAAAATCATTTTGACCGGTCGGATCGATCATTTGACTGTAGCATACGGACCATCTGTGCTACGTGTAG